>CAAKHG010043780.1:0-10474 GCA_901007715.1 Dactylopterus volitans
TGAGAGAAGATGCTGTTTTGCGACTTCTAACGCTCAGCGTGTCGCACAAGGCGAAGCGTGCGCCGCGCGCCGCTGAGTGGAAGCGGGGTTCAAGTCAAGTGAATTTGATTTGTGGAGCCCAAAATCATAAGTCACATCGCCTCAGAGAGCTTTACGGTCTGGGCGGTCGATTTGAATGAGGGAAATCTCAGAGGAGCCACAGAGGAGGGATCCCTCATCTGTTGCGGGTTGATCACCGCCGCTGCTGAGATTAAAATAATCATTCTGTGTATGCATATGTCTGCGTGAGTTGTTCAAGTGGCATTTGAGCATGAGGTCTCTCCGGTTTGTCCGCCGTCGAGTGCGTCATGGTTCTACAGCGGCAGGTTTGGTTTCGGGATTGGACCCCGCACCAGCCGAGTAGACGGGGAAGACCTTTGGTGGTTTTAGTGAGTTTCTGTTTCCGAACTAAAAAGTTAAAGTACCCAAACCACTGCACATAAATAAAAAATAAAAAACATTTCTTTATTTCAATCACGTCATAATTTGACTATTAAAACTGCATCGCACATTTGGAAACACTTAGAGGTGGGCAAAACTCTGAATATCATCAGAGCAATTTGAAATTACATTCTAGAAGATTTCACTCCCGGCAACACCTTTAATCACTTAAGAGCGAAGGCGGTTTACTTCATGAAATGACATCAGGCAATAATTAGCCTTTTACCCCCTTATTATAAAAGGAGCTATTACCTTGTGGAGAAGGTCCAAGCAGCAGCAGCGGCAGCGGCAGCAGCGGCAGCAGCCCGTCACCTGCAGATCCTCATTTAGAAGCTCGGCGTGGCTGCTCGCCGCCGGCTCCTTCGGTCTCTCCGCAACATCTCCAACTGATCCACCGAGGCTAAGCGACAAAAAAATCACAGCCGTCTAGCGACGTGGTTGCTTTTTTTTGATGAGCAGTCGCGGTCGCGAGTTAGCTCACACACAAAACACGTTTCCGGCGACCACTTAAAAACAAAAGTCAACGCGTTGTCAGTTAAGCGCCGTTTATCATGAAAATTTGCGGCGATCACAGTTTGTACTTAGTGAAGGTGCAGTGGCTTTTATCCGTGCACCGCTGGGTTACCTCAGTCAGTGAGTGACATGATGGACTTTTATTTAATTTGGATATTTAGACTGAGACTTTTAAATGGAAGCATTTCAATCTTTTGACTCGTTGTAACGCCGATTCTCCCAAAGCACACATTGCCTGTGCACTTTGAGAGAATGAAGTTCGAGATTCGCATCAGTGCTTAAGTATCAAGGAAATACATACCGAATACCTCTACTCAATTACTATCCACGTCTGGAAATGATATTTATGCAAAGAGCTTTGGGTCATAAGAGATATTGCTTCCGTGGCGTTCCAGTCCCTGTTTACATATCCTGATAAGTGTGTATCAGTGGGAACAGATCAAATCCTGCTATTTATATTCCCTCCGCATCCAGCTGGCCAGCCAGCGGCGCTCTCTGTTGTCCGTGACTGACAGTTTCAAAATAAGAGGCTCCGGTGGAAGTTCGGGCAGGGAGGACTGCGCTATTCCCTCTTACCATGAATTATTCCTCGGGATATGAAACACAAACCTGCTTTTTATATGTTCGCCTCAAATGCGCTGTGACACTGCCAAAGCGAGGAACCGATGCTTCCAATGCAAAACTTGCATGTGTTCAAACCTGGCTGGGCTCAGTTTCATATATATATTTATATATATATATATGTTCTTGGCTCACTTTACCCACAATGGCCTAGGTCTTCCGCACCTGCGCCAAAAAAAAAAAAAAAAAAGAGCACTTCCTTGTTTGCCTTCAAAGTTTACACCAATGAGAGCGTGCAAATTATCGCAAAGCCCAGGGATGACCTCAGCCCAAAGCAACGCAGCATGTCCCCTCCGCTACATCTGGTTCACTTTAGCTTCAGCATCAACAAGTGCCTCCACCTCTGCAGCGCTGCTGCTGCTGCTGCTGCTGCTGCTGCTAAACGCTCTCGCACACTCCAGCACCAATATGAATCACGGACCATAATATCGCCACAAAGCTTTGCATGATACCGCCGCAAGCGCAGCGCTCGATGTATATTTCATGAGGCATTAGACATTATATTATTCATGCTGCTGTTTTGTTTGGGGAGACAGATAGTTGAACAATAGGTTCATGGCACAATGATGGAGGATTAGCATAACTTCACAAAGCCCACAAGCACCCTTTATGCACTGGAGGGGTCCATTCATAATTGTATTAAGCCATTTTTGTGCGGAGGAATTTCTTTAGATAAAAAAAAAAAAAGAAGAAAAAGAAATGACTCATGTTTTTGAGGCGGGATGAGAGAGGACTGGAAACAGTGGGTGCAGTTGTGGCCTCCAGAAGATACTGCAGCATGATAAAGAACTTTGTGGTGTTGTGCTGCGCGGTGGAAAAGAAAGAACAAAAAAAAAAAAAGAAATCAAACTTCCCTCCAGAGGCCACGAAGGGTTGGATAATCATCTTTCAACATCAAAATCTGGAACTCACTACCAGGCCGGCGCCGAGTATGTTCAAGGGAGGGAAAGAACATATTCACCATAAACTTCCATAAACCTGCTGGAAGTTCGGCCTTCGTGTCTCCAACAACACTCCCTTTGTTCTCCGTGTCGAGGGTGGAAAATGAAGGAGAGCGCGGACCCGTCTGCAAATGATCTGAGACAGACGGGTCACAGGTTTTGGTTGTCGTTTATAACAGCCAGGCTTACCGAGCATCAGCCCCACCCCCTAGACCCCCACACCCCTCATGAGGGGTCCCCCTTCAGGCAGCTGCTGCAGGTAGCTAAGCAGGCAACAGCCGCTGGTTCAATGTTTTGGTTTTTTTCTCTTTTTTTTTAAACATTTGAAGTAGGGGGAACTCACGGCCGAGCGTGTCGCCATACATCCCCCGATAACGTTCCAGTGAGGAGCGCTTGATGACAATTTGAGCTTCGGGCCTTTTATTTATTTATTTATTTTTTGGGGTGGTTGGTTGTATATTTTACATTATTTTACACTTTCATGAAGCGGTATGATCTTTGTGGCCCCTTCATAGCCCTTGCTAATCTTACCAGGTCTTTGGCTTCTCTGTTTCCAGTGTCTATTTAGAGCGCCGACTGTCTGTTTTCTCCATTTCTGTCTTGATAAAGAAGGAAACCAGTTAGTGTTAACAAATGTGCCAGACTAAATAAAGATTTTGTAATATAACAGCTTTCCTCGCTCTGCCGAACCGAATTCTTCTCGGTGGCCACAATTTTTCATCTTCGAGAGCTCCTCTTAAGCTTCCCATGGACATGGCTTGTTAAATCCTTTGGCCTCCTCATATCTACTTTCTTTCATGTATTGATCATGACGGGCCTCAGAACTCCCGGTTCATCATGATTCAGCAATCAGTGGTGCAAACTCTAGAAAACCTAATTCTAAACGGCGGAACCAAGAGTCCACACTCAGCCCGGTCTTATCAGATTTCACATGAATTACATGACAATTTTTACTTCAGTTTGGGCATTTGTATATCGAGTTGTTTGCCAAAGCAACTGTACGAGCAGTCTTTTTCTAAACATGACCAAGTTTTATTTTTCTAAGCCCAAATGAAACCACAGTTTCATTGTAGATGATGTGAAACCCCCGGTAGGTGGCTGACTCTGCAGGAGCAGGAAGATCTGCTTTCCCATGCTTTGCCCCTCCCAATTGAAATATGGCTGAAACACAGTCCAAGTCGACCCCTTAAATTTCAAGATTTAATCACTAATTTCATCAGCCTGTCATTGCTTCGACCATCCATTTGTTCTTTAGAGTTTTAAATCACTGAGTTTTTTCATTGACTGCACCTTCCTAGGATTTTTAAACCATTTTGCAATGGCGCGGCCGTTGTTGTGAAGCAATCGATTTATTTGCTGCGCATTCACACTTCGTCACCCTTGCAAACGAGGGTCCTCAATGTGTTTGCCGAACGTTTAAAGGAAAGAATGAAATTAAATCATTTTTAAGCAGGGAAGTTGTCTCTCTGTTGCTGTTGATATGCACACACACACACACACACACACACGCACACACACATGCACACACACCAACTCCCCACGCTGCCATTAGAGGCACCAGCCCGCGCGTCGCGACGCGGCCACGCCTCGCCCAGTTTGTTTTTGTTTCCGTAAGACGCCGATCGCCGAATGACGTGCCGCGTATCACAATGGACGTCCGCGGGGATTAAACAGCATTCGTTGATCCGAGAAAAGCTTAGAGCACTTATGATGGGAGACGCCCTCGTGAGCGATGAGATCATTTCAACAGCTTTGTGAGGTTTTATTTGTGCTTGGACATAAAAAAACAAAACAAAACAAAAAAACTCGACAAACACATCTGCAGTGTGAACGCTACCCTGCTCGGTAGCTTTTAGCATGCTGGTGTCGATGCTATAAATTGCTCACAAACTTAAATCTGAGGCTGATCTGAACGTCATGCTGGTCGACCACGACTCCAAATTTTGTCCCCGTGACCGCAGAGCTGGAAAGTCTCAAACACATTTTTGTTCAAATTTTAACACCCTGACCTTTTGCCGCCGACTTCTCCTAATCGCTTTAAATAAGCCATTCTCAATGGATGCGGCAGATATAATCATCTCACGGCACGTTACGCCCAATTACGGAGGATTCACAGCCATTCGGCTGGGGGACGCATTCCGGCGGATGGGAGATGACGGATGGCGAGCGCGCTCGCGATCCGTCGTTCCCGCTCAAAGTCGCACTCCATCGCTTTATTGTTTCGCAGCTTTGTAATGCGTGACAGCTGTTAAAACCCGCTTGACACCTGAGAGGTTAACAACATGCAGAATAAGGTTGGGGGGGGGGGGTGGTTGGACGCAAGAATCACAGCTGGGCAGAGTGGAAAAAGCAACATTGCGAAAAGCGGAGATGGAGAGAGGAATAACAGGGGAAGAGAGAGGAAGACAAAGTGAGCAAATCCAATTTAGTCATATGTGATCCTATCTCCACAGCAACTCTTTGTGCTTGCAGCGAGCAGTCTGTGGGCTTTGGCTCGACTCCCCAGCGCTCTCCCCTTCGCCGACTGCCACCCCTGAAAAGACGAGCAGACAGATGGAGGGGGAACGAGATAAATATCGGGAGAATGAGGAGAGAGGCAGGGAGAGAGAGAGAGAGCGGGCGGAGAGGGGAGTAAAAGGGGGTAAAATAAAGAGCGAGCTGGGGGATAGGGAGGTGATGAAGTGAGCGGAGGCTTGAGAGGGGAGTCGCAGGACATTCCTGAGCCAGCTGTGGGTTGGAGGGGGAATTCTCACTGAATGCCTGACAAATAAAACAAGACACAGGCTATTTCAGTATTCCAGGCAAGAAAAAAGAAAAAAAAAAAAAACCTTACTGGCACATCGCATCGGAATGAGGGGGGGAAAAAAGAGAGATTCTGGAAGGAAAAAGAGGCAAGCTAATGACAGAACCAGCAGCCTGCACGGTCCGGTAAGTCAAGCCTTAAACCGCAGCGGTTAACCTTTCGCTGCCTCTCCCTCTCCTGTCTCCTCCAAGATGGAGGCCGAAAACTGGCAGCGGCAACAGCGGAACTTGACGATTGACAGCACACACACACACAAACACACAGGCGTGCGCGCGCACACACGCATTCCTCCTGCACAGACAGGTGGTGGCTGTTTAATAAATACAGGATTTGATGGAGGGAGCCAGAGAGGGAGAGGGAGGGCGGGCGGAGGGTGTGTGTGTGTGTGTGTGGAGTCAAAGGTCATTGCAGACTGTAAACAGCAGAGTTGAGCAGCCATAATATGGCTACTGCTCTTCAGGGGGATACAAATCCCGGACTCTCCTCATAACTCCTCGTTAATGACTCACCCGTTCGACTGAAATGCGGCCGACTATCCAAACACGCATGTTCCCTCAAAGTCTCATCTGCAGCCGTGGCTGAAGGTTAAAGAACACGCTGTTCAAACCCAAGTTCAGCTAGAAAAAAATCAAATGCATCTAAATACTCTCAGTCATATCAATGCAACTTGCAGAGGCAAAAGATTGGACATTCCAGTTATTTACACATTACCAACAACCACTCTGCAATCTCCTTATGAAACCTCCAGCACCTACAATGGCTGTCATTCACCTTGTGACCTCCAGCAGTTTCACAAAGCCGTCTCTGCACCTCAAAATGATATATGCAGAATTCCTTCATGGCCCTAAACTGGTTTGGATGAACTTTTTAACTCCACAACCATTTCCTCCTTCAGTAGTGGAGCTATAAACACGCTAATCTGGCCCATCCGCGCTAACTGGCCCCCTCGCCTCTTCCCCCTAGCTGCCGGTTAGCTCGTACGCTCGTGCGCTAGCTAGCGTCTCCTCCTGTCATCTCTTCCAGGCACTGCGAGCAAATGACTCAGAAAGACCCCACCCTCCTCCCCCGTGAGCAGTCATGATCGGTTCCCTGTGTTTTCTACATAGAGGTCCTGGGCTGCTGGAGATTGTTTACCATTGGTGCACTGCAGATCCAGAGCACAAATTCCCAGCCATGACGTTGACAGTGGATTTGCATGTTTTCCAGGCGTGGGGAGGGATTGTGGGGGGGCTTCAGCCTAAAGTACTATGTGCTAAATATAGGCTGAGGACACTTGCCTATGATATATTTATGGCTACAACATTTCTAAGAGATTATCCGACGGATATGTCCTCAGTACCTTTAAACATAATTTCTACCAGTTTTCTCTTGGTGAATCTAATACAGCCTAACAAAATCAGCTGATGTAAACCTTATTATGCATGTTTTGTCACAGCAGAGGGAATTCACCCTATGGTAATTAGATAGCATTACATAAAAGTGTTGTGGAATATAAATATGGGTGAAGTAGTCTGAGCACATGGAGAATGTTGATCAAAGCCACGTGAAACTCTTGGACTTTAAAAAAAGCATCTCTTTACAAGCCTCACACACTCTTTACATGACTTTTTTATGAAGCCCAGAATAGCAATAAAAACTAACTTCCTTTAGGTTGAAATCACCAACGCTGCTCACCAACACTGTGATTTTCACGCGCCTTCGCTAAAAAACCGGTCGCTCGTCCACACTAAATGCAGCTGACCTCGCAATGACACATTTTCAGGAGCGCGGTGAACGGCCGGTGAACTCATTCTACTCCTCGGATGTGGCGTCCTTGGATGTCGCGGTAAAAAGAGGTAAAAAAAAAACCCAAAAAACATGAAAGAAAGAATAGAACAAAAGACTTTCAGCAGCGTGGAAAAAGCTGACGCGCGGGACGTCGCAGATCTCGCGGCGGCGCGCAAAACACTTGCTGTTGCCCCGTCTGCGTGCACACACTTGCCCTCCCACCACACCTGACGCGAGGTTTTGTCGGTTTGTGCATGGCTACACATGAAAGACCCAATTCCACTTGGGTGGAAGCCACAACAACATGCGACGGGCTAACTGCACCTGTAAAGTGAGGACTTAGTGTACTTGTTTGAACAGCGCCGCGCTACCCGGTACTGCCAAGATCGACGTCGGCAGCATAATAAGACTAATTGCTGCGTCCCCTGAAGGCACCACCCTGAGCGCCGAACGCCGACGTGCATCAGCTCTGATTTTTCGTTGTTTTTTTTGTTTTTTTATTTTGCAGCCGTTTGGCACGTCCGCAGGGCGGCAGCGGGCGACGGGAGTCGGAGGCGCATCCATCGCGGCCACCAAGAGTTCTTGTGGCGTCATGTGGCGGAAGGCGTGGGGGGGGCTTTCCGGAGAGCAGCCCTCCACGCCGCTGCCACCCAGAGACAGAGGATGGTGTGTCAGCAGACAGTCAGCTTTCCGCCAAAAGCCTTTGTGATCTTCGACAACTGCCTGCAATCTCCTTTGTCGGAACCTCCTTAACCACATGGTTGAGAAGACAAAAGGGATCATTTCGGAGGAGGGTGAGGGGGAGGTGGGGGTAAGGGGGTCCCCACATCCTACAACTTATCTACTTGATTGTCAGAAGAACCGCAGAAAGGATGCCAGAAAAATAAAAAAGGTAAAGGAGACATTAGTGACAGCGCGCTGGAGCAGATACAGTTAATCTGTCAGCCCCACACGCTTCCTTTACGCTGCGCTGCATGTCAAAAGCCACTTCCTAGAGATGAGTCGCTCATTTGGGATGACAGCTGCTGGTAGACCGCGGCAACCGCATCCACTGTCCTTTCTTCCCGTGTCTCCTCATCCCAAATCCCCCAAATCTTCGACCCACCCACCCTCCCCTTCTCTTCCTCAGCACTAGAAGTCTATACCAGCCTCGCCAGGGTCAAAGCACGAGTGACGCAAATCGCTGGCAATTTCAAAGGCCCCTGTGCGAGTGGTAGCCGCGCGGTGATCTCTGCTAAAGCGTTTCAAAACAGTAATATGGAGCGAGAATGCGCCTCTTGGAAAGCAGCCCTGGTTGCAGAGGAGGAGCTCAGTCGCTGCTCTGCATCCCACATCACTGATGGGAATGATTAAGTGTATTGGAGATGTAATCCGACCCCCCTCGGTCTGGCTCTTGGAACAGAGAGAGACTGAGAGGGAGAGAGAGTGAGAGAGGGAGAGAGAGAGAGAGAGAGAGAGAGGGGTGGGCGGCTGGCTTGGGCGGATGTATGAATTCCATTGATTGGAACATGTAACAGCAACTTGTTATTAGCTTGATGATGAGCACACCAGCCGGCCTGCTGTCCCCGTGTGTGTGTGTGTGTGTGTGCGTGCGTGCGTGCGTGCGTGCGTGCGTGTACGCCATTTGCGCTGTGGTTTTCACCGATTCCAGAGACTCTAATCACAAACACAGCTGAAGCCCTGGCTTTGAGAGTCACGTTTTGGGCCGTTTCCGTATGTCCGAGCCTCGGTGATTTCAGAGCGCGGCTCCGTGCGAATGGCGTGTTCCCGCCACAGTGACTGGCAGCGCCGCGATTGTTATCGTGTTCAAAACCGACGCACGCGCCTGCCACAAGTGCTCTCTTCCTTGTGCTGTGGGAAACGATGCGTGAACAGCTGAAAGATTTCAAAAAGAAACAGAGGTTTGCGTGTGTGTGTGTTTGCGTGCGCGCGTGTGTGTGTGTGTGTGTACATGCATGCGTGTGGCAACCACCTGAAAGGCGCAATCTCCAGCCCTGTAATTTGGTCTGCTGCTTAAAGACAAGGCAACTGCTTCAATATCAGCGGAAACATTTATATTAAAATAACAAAAATAACAGAGGATTGGCGCTCTGTTTTTTTGTTTTTGTTTTTTTTTTTTTGTTTTGGTTTGGTTTTATTGTTTTATTTTTTGCTTTTGAGAGGTTGTCAGAAAACCAAGAGACAAGCATCTATTGAATGTAAGACACTGAGGTTAACCAGAGGAGACTTACAGTGGCCACAGCCTCAATTCAAACATTACAATCCTTTTTGCACGCATAAAAATAGAATTATTGAACTGAGAGAGAGGGCTTGGAAAAACACACACACACACACACACACACACACACACATACAGGCGACGGGATTTTGGGGAGGTGTGCTGGTGTAGCGCAATTTTATTTTTTGATGCCGCCGAGGAGATGCACCCGAGCCGCAAACCTTCTTCCCCTTTGAGGTGGTTTTAAACAGCCTGGATGTGTAATCTCACGTCCTCCGCCGCCCTGTCTTTGCCCAAAACATTAAACTGACTCGAAGCTCCACTTTTTGATGAGCGCACCGACCTGAAAACAAAATACGTCACCCATCCGAACTCCTACACACACGAGGACCGCAGACGCAGCTGTAAATCCCCTGAGAAAAGGGGCATAATGAAAAAGTTGCAGCGCCCGCGGATACATGACGGCAGCCTCCCGCCTCACATGACGGGAGACCATGACTGCGGAGAGGCCGCCAGACCAACTGACTTCGGCAGCCTCCACTGCATCATCTGACCTGAGAGTCCTGTGATGCTCTTCGGGCTCCTGCGCTCGTGGAGTGTCTCGTCCGTTTGCATGTTTCATGTTCAGGGCCGGTCACGGTGGCTGCGTCTGAAAGCGCGCGCGCGCACGCACACGTGCGAGGCTGCGGCCTCATCACATGCTCCCACCGCCGAGCTGGTGGCTGCTCCTGACCCATTTCACACCGCCGGTGGTTTTAAAACAAAAAACAAAAAAACAAAAAAAAACTTCCATATCAGCCGAAGATAAATGCGGGCAAGCGGCGACAAAAAAGTGATTGGGGACCGCAGGGATGACTCACGCACACGGCGGAGTCAGACGACGGCTCACGTCACCCCCCACCACCACACCCCCACCCCCCCCGAAACCTGCGAGTGACTCACTTTTCCTCAGAAAACAAACTGTCATCGCTGCCACCGGTTCTGCACGACAGCGCGAGCGGTTATCTCTCCTCTTACATTTCATCTGGCGTTACTTATGAACGTTTTGAAAAGGATCTCTCCACACACACACACACACACCAGCTCGGCCTGGGAGAGACACACACACACACACACACGCGCACACACACT
>CAAKHG010043780.1:25174-44832 GCA_901007715.1 Dactylopterus volitans
GGGGGGGGGGGGGGGGGGGGGGGGGGGGGGGGGGGGGGGGGGGGGGGGGGGGGGGGGGGGGGGGGGGGGGAAATCACTCGCTTTTAACAATCAGAAAACCACACACTTGGGGTATAGTCAAATCAAGTGTGAAATAGACATTTTAAACCACGGCAACCACACGAAAAGCGTGAATTTGTCAATCTTGCAATATGAATGGGCCTATATATTGTTTTGATATAGAGTGGCTTCCAATTAGTAAATGAGACACATTTTCTTCATCTTTTAGCCTCACACGTCCAAGTAACACAATATTACTCACTAACTAAGATAAAACTCTGTGAAAGACTGGCATTGCATGTTTTATGGCCAGTTGCCAGTAACGTGATTTATGGGGTTTCTGTACGGCAAAGTTAGCTTTAGAATAACAGAGAAAAGTTAGTGTTTGCGGGAGTTTTCAGGTTGCGGCTCACTGATGGGGCTGAAGGATCTCCGGAGCGCTGCTGATCACCAGCACGGTCACATCCATCAGGCTGCTCATTGCTGCCTCTCTCACCCTGGAGAAAGCGACAGGGGGACAACAGGCTTGCGATGACGTGGACTCGAGCTGATTTTATAGCCACTGACCTCGAGAAGACCTGGCAGATCCACTGAAGCAGATTCTTCCAAAACATTATCTCTTAAGAGTGCATTACAAATGGTTACACACACGTACATACATTTATGTTTTCAGGCAGACACACAGAATTGAAACTTTGCATGTCAGTCTCACTAGATTTGGCAACATTTTTGTCAAATCAGCGTAGGGTCACCATTTGTTGGTGTGAAAGGCTGAGCAGCATTTCAATCTGAAATCCACCTCTTGGGACTTACGCAAACTATTTGTACTCAATTCAGAGAAGACAAAAACGTTGCGTGTATGTGGGCAAGTGTGGGTTTGAAGAAAAAAAAAAATTAAGTTTAACAGACAGAGAAAACGGATTTAAAATCAAGAGTGAAGGAAGAGGAAAAAAATATGTTTGACGGCAGCCCATCCCATGTCTTGACGACAGGTGACAAGCCCGGTGACATTCCTGTTGAGTAGCTAAGCGCTGCCTCGGGCTACCTGTGAGACATGACTGTCATGTCTGGGTCCCGGAGTGGACGGACAGAAAAACACCACAGGCCTCAGGCAGAGGAACAATCTCGATACCCGAGGCCAATCAAAATCACATGTATATTTGTGTCTGCGAGTGTTTGCTTGCGCATTTACATATATGAGTGTGTGTGTGTATGTGTGTGTGTGTGCAGACAAGGATGTTAACTCACCAGGCCCCGACGTCTCCTCTGCTGTCTGTTGTGTAGTCGTTCATGCTGTCGAGCAAAGCAGCGTACACCTCTGCGACGTTCTCCGAGCACAGAGCCGAGTCTGGGGAGCCGTCGGCACGTACGCCCGCCTCAATACACACTCTGAGAACAAAAACCTAGTGTTAAAAAAAAAAATTATAACTGATGAGGTGAGTTAGGATCCGTTACAATTTGGAGGAAAGACGCTAAAATGGGGGTTGAGAATTGAATGGGCAGACATGTCGTTCAGGTCCTGCAGGTGCGGCCAGTCGACTGTTTATTTTAGCCTTCGAGCCTGGTAAAGCTTCCAGGCAGGCAAGACAAACACAAGTGAGGAAATAAGGGACATTCTGGAAGTAACACAGGCGCATGGCAGAGTGGGCACTCACTGGGCGATCGCTCTGACCGCATCCCTCCTTGCCTCGGTAAAACTCGCCTCCGGACTGTCGGCACACAACCGCTGAAGGCTTTCCAGGATCTGGCGAAAATCACAGAACGCCCTTACACCTCTATGCTGGAACGCTAAGATGTCAGACGGCTGGAAAGGGGACGCGCACGCGGGTGAAACGCACCTGCTTCAGCTTGCCACGCAGCATGAATCTTGGCAGACAGCCGAGGGCGAGGGCTGACCCGCATCGGGTGAGCATCTGCGGGCTCCTCAGGCCATCGGTGTAACGAGCTACCAGGGCATCTACAAACACACACCATTGCTCTGCCGTCACTTCAGAGAAGATTACATGAATTTGCATGTATTACTTGGAATAAAGGTCACCACCTCCTGCCTCTCAGTTGCTCAGAATGTGACACATTTGTGTGCCCGCAACATGTATGATACGAGGAAAAAAAGCACAAAATGCAGAGATTATTATCAAATCCAGACAACAGACTCTTATATTTAACCCACCTTGCTTTTCTGGGTCAGCATTGCCCGACTCAGCCTGGTAGTATGCCTCACACAAGGCGGACAAGGCAGATACCACAGCGACCTGCAGGCACAGGAGTCAATTTGGGGATTAAATAAGATCAATTTCAGGATTAAATTCCTTTTTTTTTTAAATAAAAAAAACAAACAAACAAACATTTGCTGCCTGCAGTTTTCTTCTTGTGAAATACTGAATTAACACTAACTTAAACTTTGTCTGAGCAGCCAGCGAGTGCTGAAGATTCACACGCTAACAGATGACAAAATGGTGTCACCATGGTATTGCTTATAAATGAGGTTACCATGATGCCGTCCTTCGCAGCATTTGAGATGAGATGAAGAGTATTTATGGTGTCATCAAGAAGCCACTGCCAGCCAGCTGAAACACAGTCATGACATCAGATTTCTTCCCTTCAAAATGCTAAATGACACAAACAGTCACAAGCATCTGTTCAATGAAAGTTACTCACCGATTACGGGGTCGTTCACAAAAGGCATTTTGGACAGGGACAACTTTTCAATAAGACTGCACACTGCAAAAAAAAAACAAACAAACAGTGAATCACGTCATCAATCGTATCAAGTCGTCGTTCATGGTTAATTTTAAAATCTATGAATTTGTTCGTGAATGGCGTTTCCTGGACTCACTTGCTGGCCTCATCAGCTCTCCACCAAAACCTCTACACACAAAAAAAACCAGCAAAAAATGATTTGGATTTTTTTTTTTTTAAAGCCACATTCCTAAAAGAATGATGGTTTTTTTTTCTTTCTTTCTTTCTGCCTACCTGTACTGTTTCCTGTCATGCAGCTAAAGGTAAATCAACAGGCGAAAGTCAGCAACATCGGACATACCGAGCGTTGTTTACTGAATTTGAAGCATCTTGAGGCGCACTTACCGTCTGGTGAATGTTTTTTAATGCCTCAAGACATTCTGGAGAAATAACATCCAACACCTCCCTGCAGGAGAAGTGAAAACAGATTGTTTTCAGAGAACAAATTTATAGAACGGCAAAAACAGCATTACTAATCATCTACAAGTGCAGTTTATCTCAGAATCGATCAGAATCGATCACTTAAACACACGCCCTGTGTGTTTAAGTGGAAATGTAAAAATGAATCAAGTGTGCGGACGAAGACATTCAATCGCCAATAGCTGAGTGTTAAAAGTCTACCTGCTCGTCTGAAGGCCCAGTTTGTACAGAGCGTGAGTGATTTCTGCACATGCCAGGATGGCTCCATGGCGACCATGAAGGTCAATGGCGACTGCCATGGGCAACAGCTGAGGCAAAACTGAGAGCAGCGGGGAAGACAGAGGGGCATGTCTTTACTCATAACCAATAATGAAAGGTTCCAGTTAGTTTGCAAGAAGCATCTCTCCAGCAATCTGCTTTCACCCGAGCTTCTCCATGGCCTAAGGAACAGGTATGGTGACATTGTTTACCTGTGGTCGCCATATAATCAGGCGCTCGAGGCGTCAGGTTGTGGAGCGCCTTGGTAGCGAGCTCCCGGATCGCGCTGCAAAGCACGCGAGAGAAGAATTAAATGCAGAAAACTCTACCCATTCTCTCAAGCATGAACACATACCAGTCCCAATGGTTGATCTTCATGGCTACCAAGTGGTCTATCATGGCTTTGGTGTACTCCGGAAAACTTGCTATGAAAACACTGAAAGTAACACACACACAAAAAAAAATCTTGAGCTGCAAACAATTAGTGGCTACGCTCTGGGTGGTATTTAAGACCTTCAAGCTGCATGTTTGGCATATAATACTGAAGACAAGATTTATTTATTTATTTATTTTAAGTATGAAGTTTCTTACCTAATGTTCAGATAGCAGTTGCTGAGATTCCCAACAGCAAAATAGTCTGCCTCAGTTACGATGTCAATGCCATGAGGAAATGTCCCCTGTTGAGAAGCGAGCAGGCCACAGACACTGGAGATTTTCTAAGTGCTTTGTCTAAGAACGGTGTTAGACACTGAGCAGATTACTGAGCTGACAAAACAAAAAGATACTGGGTCGCAAAATTCAAGTGGTGACCTAAGAATGATTTATGGCCCAGTTCAAACTGAGTGGCTGCTGGTACCCTGTGGCTGTACCGGAAGGCTACTCTCTTCCTTTGCTTGTAACCCTTTCACTAACGAGGCATGTTGGAGCAGGAATTGGATATTTGGCAGCAAAGAAACATAAAATCATGGCAACTGTGTTAGTCATGCAGGTACTCGGTGCTGTGGTCACAAACCTGTCTGCCGACATTCTCCTGGAAAGCAGCCTGGGAAAAAAAAAACAAAAAAACCATAAAGACGTACTACTGTAATACTGTCGACTTCATATTTCTGATGGAGGATGGAGACCGGGGAACTTACAGAGGCAGCTCGCCGGCAGTTGACGTTTCGATCAAACACAGCGGCGATCAGCAAAGTGCTGCAAAGAAAGATCACCAAGTCTGGAGTTGGAGACTTTAATTCAATTATTTGATGAAAGACCTGTGCCTAAAATCCTCCCCCCAAATGCAATGTATGGAACCAAAATGGGGCCAAATGTTTTGCCAGTTTGATTAACAAATTACAAATAAAAAGCTAAAATCTGAACCTAGAAGCTGAGGTAATGATATTGAGCACTGATCTTTATTGTCCATATCATATGAACTTTTCCAAATCAGAAAATGTTGTAACAAAATTCCTTTTTTTCATTTTTTATTTGCATGCTTTGGTCAACAGCGAGGGCAGTTTTTTTTTTTTTTTCTGAAAGTGTGGGAGCTACAAATAATTTGACTTGGAAATTCACTGCACCTAATATCTATGTGATTGGCACAAAAAAATAAAGAATCGATCACAGGACGAGAGAGATCAGTAAACCCATATATTACAATTAAAAGTTTTTTTAGTATGAAACTTCCCAATTCCACACACCACAAATAAAACTTTAGTTATCTGCCCCTGATTGGTATAAAATTCATCAAATATTATTTTAAGTAGAAAAACATTTGCTACAATAATTTATAATTTAGTTCATGTTTTGGGATCAATACTTCAGCTCTCTGCTTCAGATTTTAGCTTTACGTTTCAACATCGATGAGGATGTTCTTCAACAGTCAAGTGCTGCCCATCACATACTTAAAAATGACATTTAGCAATTTTTATTTTGACCTAAAGTTTTTCTTTGTTTTTAGTTTTTTGACAAAGAAAAAACAGTATTTTAAAATGTATTTATTTGACAGAGGTCAGAGACGTGATTAAAACAATTGCCATTGAAACACTGGCACGTCTTCACAACATTCTTGTGACACCAACTCTCTAACCTTCTGCTTTGTTGGAGAGCATCAAAATGACATGAAATCTTTGATAATTTGCAAATGCTCAAAAAAAAATAAATCATAGAAAATGTATTTTAGTCATGCTATAAAAGGTGCCTGGTTCAGTCGGTAAAAAAAAAAAAAAAAACCCACGATATGATTCACTATCACTCATAGGACGTGCTGGAAGATAAGCAGGACTACGTTCTGACATCAATCATCCTCCACTCAGCACGTCCTCAACGCGTCTGAGACTAACTAACTGCTTTTGGCCTTGTTTGCTCTCCTCCCATGATCCCTCCCTCCTAACAGCCAGATCCAGGCCTGAAGCTGGACAGTTTAGTTTTCTGAGTGCCCTTGTCCCGAGGGCTTGAAAATAAAAAACGGTCACGATTGCACTCTAGATAACGCCCTCAAGGAAATTCTCAATTATATCCACAACTGCTACAATTAATAAGTACACTTTGCATGCGTGTACCTCTTCAGAGACAAAGAAAAAAAAAAAAAAAAAACTGACTGTGCATATGTGTGTGTGCCCGCGAGTCACACGGTCCCATATTTGCTAAATTGAGTTTTCTGTAAATGTCGTCAGGCCGTGATGAACAGAACAGGAACCAGCTTGTCAACGCTGTGCTGCCAAACGGTGACCGAAACCTACAGCAACAGGCGAAACCTGGCAACCCTGCAGGCAAGAAAAAAAAGGGAGGGGTTGTCGCGACTGCTAATGATAATGCCAGATGCAGGGGTTCAAACTGACACCGCGGAGCTGGTCTGCTCAGTCAGAGGCCACAGGTTCATACATGCAAGCTGAGAGCGCAGAGATCAAGCAGGCAAAACTGTTAAGACTGGCAAAGAGCGAGCGCGTGACGCAAGAGATGATGTTGCGTCGCAGCTCCTTGGCACTGCGCGGTCATCCAGTCACCCAGTACTTTCCAGGGTGACTCCAACCTTTGGCGACATATCGCAGCTTTGATGCTGATTGGCTTGCGAAGCCGATTCTGGGATAGGGTCTACTTTAAACAGATGTTTTGAGTTTTTGCCCAGCTTCTTTGAGGAAAAAAAAAAAAAAAGAGGCAATGATCAATGTAAATCTAGCTCAGAAAAAAACAGATATTGTATTGTGGGCCCATTTCATTTTCCCTAAACCATCAATTTGAAAAAAAAAAGTTGACTTTGTTGTCATTGTCTTATCTGTAAAGCACTTTGGCTTAACTCTTTGATAAAGGTTGCAAACTCAAGAAACAATCAGCTCCTTCTGATACCAATTAGAAGAAAAGGCGATACTCATGTACAGTAGAAAAAGTATACAGCAGGAAATATAAAGATGAAAATTCCAGAAAGTCATCCAGGCTCACCACTGACAAAGCGGTGCAGGTGGTTCCATGGAGATTACACAGAGAGATAAATTACAGAGAAATTGGCAAATCTAAAAAAAAAAAAAAAAGGAGGTGCTATTTGTAAGGTAAGTTTTCTTAGTTTTCTTTGGCGCCAACATGTGATGAACATTTTGATAGCATAGTTTTTGAATGACCTACCATGCTTCCGTGTATAGGTACATGAATAAAATGTATAAAAGGTGTGGACAAAAAAAAGAACGCACAGCAGCCAATTTCAATATGTCTAGATGTAAGATTGATGCGGCGCAGAACTGGTTTGAGGAAGGTAAGTAGCTGCTTTCAGGCCAACCGGACCTATGCGTTTATGCAATTTTGCATATAAGGACAGCAATTCCGTTGTTTGAGCTGAGGAATATGAAGTTAACGTTGCACCAACAACGACCAGCAGCAAAAGCACATTAAAATGGGAGCAGATTAGAAAACAGGGAAAGACACTTACTCGCTAGCTCTGGTTTCCTGTGTGGAGGACTGGATTGTTACAGGCATATGCTTGGTAAAAAAAATAAGCATTTGGTCGACCTAAACACAAGATTCCCTCCAACAACTAGTTCTGTATGGGAGTGCTTTATGGGGAAAGGAGGAAGAGGATGATTACCTGGCAAGTTGGGTGACAAAGGGCTTGAGTTCCTTAGGTTCATAAGCCCTGGCGAAGGACCAACATACATAGCAGGCGGCATCACGCACATTAGAACCGACGGAGCATGCTCCTCTCTTCTCCTCATATGTCAGGGATTTGATGATGAGGGGCACGACTGCAACACACAACATAAGAGGGATTTATACGTTTTATCTAAGAAGAAAAAAAAAATCTAAAAAGAAAACCTAAAAAAAAAAATAAAAAAAAAACTTGTGCTCACGACAGATGGCAATCAAAGTGAGTAATAAAGAGAAATGTCAATTATCATTCTTTATAAAAACACAGGTGCTTCATGAAAAGTCCTCCCTCCTTTGTGGCAACATCGGTATTTTCAGCTCTCAAACATACTCGTTCAGTTGTTGTTACTGGGATATAATGTCAGCGAGAGAAAGTGCACAACGAGTTTTAAGTTAGGGGCAATTACCGATAAATTCAGCTCCTCTAAATCTTCTCCTCTACACAAATCTAGAGCAAAGCTTCAAATAAAAACACCGCTTGGTTGACGTTTTAAAAGAATGACGCGTGACAATTAACAATTAATCAACACCATTTGCATCAGCCAGTATTCAAATGCCATTGTCTCCGTCTCATCTCTTTTTTCTGTTGAACATGACTTGAAACCTGATATGCTGATGTACTGTAAATCAACAAAGTGCGGTAACTGCAGAATGAGGCCAGTGTGTCTGTCTCTCCACGTTTTCCACAGAAGGGAAGGACTGATCAGAGAGGGGGGGGGAGGAGAAAAAAAATGAGGGCCCCCCCAACCCAAGCACAACATGTAAATCATCGCTTGAGGCCTGACTAATATCAGGTACATTGATGTTGCCCGAGGGCCCTGCTGTTAGCGTTAAAGCCCCGCCCACTGGAGAGACAACACCTCAGAGAGAGGAACTCAACACACAACTAATATCACTAAACGCAGCACGCGCGCGCACACACACACACACAGTCACACACACACACAGTCACACACATTAACACTCGGAACTCTCAGCACCAATCGTCGCGAACATCCAGACGCGAACGCCGACTGCAGCGCTCGCACTCTGCAGGCCAAATTCTCCGGGGGACACTTTTGCCACCTTCAGAACAGGTAAAACTATTTTTTGACACCTCCATCCTTCAAAAGGAAAGCAGCAACTTTGTGTTATTGGTAGAGACGGGCGATGCTTTGCAAATGTTCTTGTCTGTGCTTTTTATAGGGCGTGTTTAGGGTAGGAAGAAGTTATGCACCTGTTACCTTTTAACCGCGATGCTTGCCCCGCTGTGACTGATGCAGAGAAAGTGCTGGTCTCCATAAGAGCTCTTCTAAAGTTCCAGATACTTTCAAAATATTTCAAAACGTCAATGTTACTTTGAACATAAAAAAAAACATACATTACCTGAACTAAGGGGGAACAGATATATATATTTAATAGGAGGGGGAAAACAAAGAAATTTTGACTTGATTAAATTAGCCCTGAAAAACAGTTTTAAATGATTTTTGAATCAATTTCAGTTGTGGGACAGGGAGTGGCCTTGTGTGCTATTACACCTGAATGCAAACTTGAGTGACGACTTCTTGCGACAGCGCACGACAAGCAGGTTCCTCCACGCGGTGCACAACAACCCTTAAGCAGGCTTTTAGGTGATGTTTCATGACAAAAGGGAGACCTGAAGCCCTCCGGGTGCCACCGGCATCACAGGTTTAACTGAAACAGCTGGTTACCACTCCAGAGGGCTCCATCGCCTTGGCATCAGTTGGTCATGTATCTCGAGAGCTATTGAGCTCATCAAATGATGAGTGGTAGCCGGGCGCATTGCGCAGGTGTAGTCATGGGAAGCAGGTGGCTGCTGGTTCCCACGCAGACAGCTAAGAGTCTAGTAAGGTTGAGAGAGCAAGTCTCTGCATGCCCTCCAGGTCTGTATTAGTGGGTGCCAACACCTGCCTACCGAGCGACTTGGCAACTCTAACTTTATAGGATAGATGACTTATATTAGAGCAGACAAACAGGTGAACAGAGACATACGAGGCAAAGGCCGCTGCCAATCAACCAAAGCTGCAGTGAAACAGGTCTGAGCATATGCAAATATACAACTACATTTTTTGCCTACAGTAGGCAACTTTTCATATTTAACTATTTTCCTGTTTTGCATCCAAAGCGGTGTGCAGTAACAGTTGCAGAAATACATTAGCCCGAGGGTGCAGTGTTTTGTGCACCAGGAGATTTCTGAGCTGCTGAAGCAACGCTGGCAGTGATACCGTCCAATGAGAGCGACTCTCTCCTTGAACCAGTCAAACAACTCTGTTGGTCTTGTTGCTTGACAGTCAGCTCAGTGAGAATCTGCCAACAGACAAAACCAAAAAAACCCTGAAATGATTCTTGCTCTTAGTGCCCAACAGCCACGTTTCCCAGTATATTCAATTTAAGTAACTTTAAGAAAACCTGAAGTTCATTTTTATTCCTGTGTTTTGCAGTGGACGTGCACCAGAACCAAGATGAGCACTGCTCAAGAACGCAAGCCAAAGAGGCCTCACTACATCCCCCGACCGCCGGGGAAGCCATTCAAGTACCAGTGTTTCCAGTGTCCTTTCACCTGCAACGAAAAGTCCCATCTCTTCAACCACATGAAATACAACTTGTGTAAAAACTCCATCTCCCTGATGTCGCAGAAAACTGGCCAGGCGGCCAGACAGGTCAAGGCTGTGACTAAGGGAGCTGCTGTAAAACCTAAGGATTGTCCGAGCCCCCTGCCGGAGGCCGAGGCCAGCAGCCCCGAGAAACAGGAGAGCAAAGCTGAGAGCAGAGACGACAAGGAGGAAGAAGTGGATGTTGGGTGTGACAGTCCAGTCAATATGGATAGTCAGAGTCTGACAAAAACAAACAAGGTTGCAGGGAGTGAGAACAGGGAGAGCAATGAGCCCAATTCTCTGCCGCGCCCATCTGCCTTCTCCCTTGTCACGCCCAACCGTGACGAAGCAGAAGCCTTCAAATCGTCTGTGCAACAGACGGAGGATTCGCCAAGCCCTGCTCCCACTTTCAACCACCCGGGCTTCCCATGGGCCACGATTCCATCGTCTATCGCCGTGAAACCATTCTCAGCCCCCATTGTTCCCGAATATCCTCCCTATCTCCTGCCTGACGGGCCCTTATACTCATCGTACTACCTCCCAGGGAACCGCAGTGCGAATGAGCCAAACCCCTCCTCTCTCCGGCCAGAGTTTCTGGATACCCAGAGGCCGGTGGTACCGCAACCCCTTCTCCCATCTGCCGCGTCACTCTTTCCCCCTTACCCGTACGGATACTGCCACCCTGCTCACCCAGGACATCCTCTGCATTATAGCCTGTACCGACCCCATGAGCTCTCAATGCCAGCTGCAGGACCAAGATATATTCCTTTGGATTTGTATGCCCCGACCCTTGGGCCATACATGCATTCGCATCCAGGCCACAATAGCGTCAACACCACTGCACAGGAAGAGAGCAGCCACAGGCAAAGTGGCGACAAGGCGACCAGGCTGAGTCCTAAAGAGGGCTGTTCAGCACTGGGCTCCCCTGACAGACCCAGTCATTCGCGCAACCTCCAGAGAGACGCTGAGGCGCCACATTACACCAACCTGGATGAGGTTCAGTCCTCTTCCCAAAACACAGCGACGGCGGCTCAACTCACTCAAGCTGACTCGAGACGCAGGGATTCGGCAGAAAGCCTGCTGCAGTTACGAGGTCTGCATGTGGATGGAGGGTAAGTCAAATCACCCCCTATCACTATGTTTTATTGGGCTATTTGTGGTTTACTAAGCTACATTTTCCTGCTTGTGCAATAACAGAATTCAGCGGTTTAGCTTTATCATTTGGTTTCCCCTTTTCAGACCAGCTGAGAATAGCAGATACCGCAGTGTTGCTGAGCCGTATCCTGAAGCCTCATCAGAACAAGACGATGAGGACAGCGGCGAAGATCTGGCGCCCCTAAACCTCTCAACAAAAGACCAGGACAAAGAAAAAAGTCCCTCTGACCACAGCTTGAGCTGCTCAGACACGGAGCAATTAAAGGGGGAAGTGCTGCCATTAAACCTCAGCATCCGCTCTTATCACGTCAGTCCCACACACAGCTCGGCCCTCAGCACTTCCGGGAACCTTCTGCAGAGGACCGGCGCGGAGCTGGATGAAGAATCATGTGACCAGAGGCAGACGGCGGCGCTCGCACTCTGTCAGCTAGCCATTGCGAGCTCCGCCGCGGCCTCGCGTGGCCTCAACACCGCGGGGGAACCCTCGGAGGGCTTCGCAGACGCCGGGAAGCCGGGCTCCCCGGAGACGACCGAACACACGTGCAAGCCCGCGACAGCCGGCGCAAAGAGAGCCAAACGTAGTGCAGCTAAAAGCAGCTATCATAAACCAAACAAGAGAGCAAAAGTGCCGGGGCGGGCTGTGAGGAGGAGGTCTCGTTGCTCCTAACAACTGAACGGGTGTGATATCTGGCGATAGCGCTCGGAATGTCTCTACCACCGCAAGCCTCAATGTGATCAACGTATTGACCATCGATACAACAATTAGTTAAGCACTGAAAATACTGTAGCACGAACACACGTGACATGTCTATGGCACTGCCGCCGAGTCAGCTGTAAATTGCTAGCAATCCACACTATTTACCATGTCTTGTTCTCACACTTCCCACAAGCAATGTTCCTATGGCATCTTTATATTTAAACCTGAAAAACTTTACAATGCACAAAGGTGTTAACTGTACATCTAAATATCTTGAATAAAGAAATGATAAAAGCATGCTTTTTTAGTGATACCTCATGCATGTTATGATGACTATTTGGGATTTTTGTGGAAGCGAGGGGAGGTGGGTTCTCTGATGCGCACAGAGAAAAAGGAATAGAGGGAAAAGAGGTCAAAAGTCCAGCAAAACTTGTAGTATGCAGATCGACTTTATTGTTAGACCAACACATTTGAGCTCATGACCCTCATCAGAGTCATATGTTTTTAATCTTTGAACACCTACCATCTGTCAATCTGGAAGGCAGCAGCAGCCCTCTCCTACCAAGTTCAGCCAGTGCCAGGCAGCCTCCATGCCAAGTGTTGTCCGTTTCCTGGAAGCTAAAAAAAAAATGGGAGCGCACACACACACAAATAGAAACATGCTGTTAGGCAGCTTGAAAACAACATCCTGCGTGAAGGGTACTCAGCAAAAAAACATCTAGAAAATGCTAAATGGTATTGAATGGCTGACGGGGAGAGAGAGAGAGAGAGCCAACCTGAAGAAATCCAGCACCGATCCAACCACCTCATCTGCCAGCTCTTTGGGAAGCCTCCCCGTCACCCTCCCAATGCTGAGGGCATGAATTGAGCAGGCAGTTTATTGTAACACACAGACTCCTTCAAAGGTGGAAAGAATCACAGACAAGTAGCAACAAGAACGATTTGAGTTTGCACAACATCGCTGGTTACCCTTTTGCTGCAGACCAACGCACTATTGTTTCCTTATCTTTCAGTCCTATGAGCAGATACTCTGCAAAAAAAGAAAAAAAAATGTTGAATTTTTTTTTTTTTTTTTTGGGGCAAAGGCACTGAAATTCGAGGTATCGCTGTTAAAATGGGCGACGGCAGAAACTGACCGATTACAGATTCTACCTCCTCGGGAATATCATAGTCCTCGTCCTGCTGTTGAGCCTCCGCTTCATCAGTGACTTGAGACGTGTGGGACATCGCGAGGTTCGCTGCAAGAGACCGGCTTCCTCTCTGGTACCTGCGAAACATGCCCACCAGCCCCTTTTAGACACGTACTAATGAGGACAGCTGAGTATGTTGCAACACATATGACAAGACATAATTAGGGCTGCAGCAGATTAATCGATGACTAATCGGTTATTGAATTAATCGCCAACTATTTTGATAATCGACTAATCGTTTTGAGCTTTTTTTTTAAAGTAGAAAAAGTCCAAATTCTCTGATTCCATCTTGTCAGATATGAATATTTGCTGGTTCCTCTAGTCTACGACAGTAAAGTGAATATCCTTGGGTTGTGGACTGTTGGTTTATACAAAACAAGACATTTGAGGTCGTCTTATAAACCAAAAGCCCAACACATTAATGGTTTTTAATTTACTTTTTGTATCAGTAGCAGCCAAATATCAGCAGCAAAGTTGATTTAAAATATGTAATTTTCAATGAAGCATCCATCTTGTCTCCTTGTTCTTCTCTTCCCGACAATGTAAATGAAATGTGTGCACTTTTTTCTAAATCCGATTAATCGAAGAAATAATCGACAGATTAATCGATTATCAAAATGATCGTTAGTTGCAGCCCTAGACATAATTACTTGGAGAGAAAGCTGAAATTAAGCTGATTCATGAGCCATTTTTGAAGCTGAAGCCCTTGTTTTACTATTGATAAAGATCCTTTGCAATTTTAATCTAAAATATAGCACATTGTATGCGAGTTTACACTTTAGCTATGTGATTTTGTTGAGGGTTAATGCACAATATATATAATATATTAAGTTAAGGCCAGCTGACTTTTTTTTTTTAAAACTGTTTAATAATTTGGTAGATATAATTGGCTTTTATTTCTAACCTCCAAGCAGCCAAACGTGGCTTCAGGAAGGTGAGGCCGAGCCTCTGGATGAGTTTGACACCAAGCTTCCTCAGCATAGCCTGGCTGCTCTCTGACAGATTCTTCTGCTCCAGACACTTCAGAATTGTAGGAGCTAGTCAACAAAAGCCAAAAAACACAGTGTTATAATAATGTTACAATCAGCGAATGAACATACAAGAATATTCAGATTTTTGGATAAACAGTTTGAGACGTGGAATCCAAGCAGGCTTTCTGGCTGGAAACAATTCTTGCTACTCAAAAACTCAAAGAAATATTTATACAGAGCGCGTATGCAGATACAGGTACATAAATGATAATACACCAGTCAGGCATAAGATTATGACCAGTGCACGTTTACCATAAAATATAACGCAAAAGCCCTACAATAAACAAAGGCGTTTTATGTTAATTATTTTATCAAATCTGTTTGAGAGAGGTGCTGACATATACTGATACTTGTGCTGGGAGTAATTTGAGGTGCTGTTGAACTGTGAGGTGTCCCTAAACCTTTTTTTTTTAGCACCCAAATGCATGTGAGTGGGATGACCACACGTTTAGGGACACCTCTCGGTGTGGCCCATTACAGTTCAACAGCATCACAAATTACAATATCAGTAACAATCATTAAAATATGTCGACCCCTCTCTCAAACAGATTAAATAAAAATTCACCACAGAACCCCTCCTGAAGGGAGAATTTATTGCAGGTCTATTGCATTATGTTCTATGGTAAACATGCAGTGGTTTTAATGATGGTTACTGATCATTTCAAATGCTGGGTTCTGTTTTAAAATGGAAATACGACCTGTGTGCATTCAAATACCTCCACCTGCGGCATAGGTGTTCACAAATCTTTGTTACCACGGGCAAAAGCACATGACTGTGACAGTGACATTCTCGAGTGACTATCAATTTTGATTCGAGTCCAAGGTCAACCACAGTTTAGGAACAAAACCCTACATATGCCTGAAGAGTTCCACATCTCCTCCTCAAGCTGAAGACTGCCATTCTCGCTATGTCAACCTGCTGTCAAAAGCCAGAACTAGGTTAACGACGAAGTTCACAATTTACAGAGCTCATAAAGTTGCTCCGCTGACTAACATATCACGGTCACTGACAGTGCGTCTTGAGCTTTCACCAAACAGCAGTTCCATTTGGATGATTTTCTATCACGCTTCGTCGAGTCCAATTCATTCAGACTCACTTTCTTAAATGTAACGATGCAGCACAAGGAAAGGGAACCTACCATACTGTAGGAGGTCATCTCGTTTTCCATGTTTGAAAAGCTTTGCCTTGTGGACACAAATAAGATGACAAGATCAATGCAGGACAACGTCGAGAACACATGATAGCTGTGGCATTAGGGAAGAGGACGCTTATTTTGAAAGGGGTAACTTTTTTTTAAGCTCGACTCTTTATAAGCCATGATGTTTACGCAGAAAAAACAAGCAAGAAATGGGTGCCGTAGGCCTGTTGACTGGATGTTTTTGGACGCCCTGAGCACCACATAAGCTGCAGCCAGGTTCGATTCACAGACATCACGCACAAAGAGGCACCTTCCAAACATGTTATTCAAGTTCATGTGTTAATGACATGAATGTAATGCACTTGCTTAAGGGCTAAATAACTTAACCTTTAGCAGGCAGGAAGTGATTTTCCTGCCATCATAATAATAAAAAAAAGTGTACACCAAGTGTATTTCAAAAAGAGTGGTGCTGAATTTGATGGAGCCATATACTTATATAAGTTCATGCAATTCATGCTCCCTCAAGTCACTTGAGGGAGCAGCTCCCACACACACACACACACGCAGCAGGTGCATCACACACCTGCCACAACCACATTAGGTATTGTGTGAAACCAACCATTCATGTCAGTTCTTGTAAACTATCTTCTCCGGGTTATTATACAGCCATGCACACAGATTACAGAGGATTTAATCACACACACAAACGCGGTGACACAGGATACCGCAGACTTGAGTGTGTGAAGGTGTGTTTACCAGAGACTGCAGGGCTCCATCCAGCACCAAAATGTCTTTAACTGACAGGTCATTTGTCTGGGATATAGTGGCGAGGCTCCAGTCCAAAAAGTCTCCAAGGCGCTTCTGCTTCACATCGGGACGTGTCATGAACCTGCATAGTCATGTTTGATAATAGAAAAAAAAAACAAAAAAAAACAATAAAAGGTTCGAGGGGGATGAGCGATTCAAGTGCAAGCTCGCCCTCCCGTGGATGGAGAAACAAATTACAGCTGACGGATAAACGTGGCTTGTATTTTGAATTGCTTGGAGAAAAAAAAAAAAAACGAGGTTTGAGGAGGATAAGGAACCGGCAGATATGAAGTGAGACAATTGAGAAACAAGCTCGCCCTCTACTGGATGGAGAAAAAAATTACAGTTGACGGATCCATGTGGCTTGTATTTTGAATTCTTGTGTCTTAACAATACACATCTTGATGACGCAGTATATACGTAACGAGCATGCAAGGAGGCAGGAAGGACAAGAACAAGATGAAAGAAGATAGTGAGACAAAGGTGCCCAGATGGAATCAGACATTACAACACATCGTTGCTCCTAATAGAGTATGTACACTGCAGTGAATATTTTGTGGTTATACATTTTAACATACATGGCATCTGGGTATATCAACTCATTTAAGTATGTAATTTCAGTTTCAAATACTGCAATTCCCTCAACTTGAGTTGTGCAACTCTCGATTAGCTCACGGCCGAAAGGTTAACGATCACTGCTGCGTTGTCTTTGCCTGACGTTTTTCAAGGAAAACCGCAAGCATCAAATATCCCTCTTCGCCTTGCTCGCGCCGGGTGCGGCAGGGATTCGCCCATTTAACATCAGCAAGATCATGCAACAGGAAGAAGGAAATAAAGAATGGGGAGGTGCACCTCAGTGCGTGGGCCTAAATGATAATCTGCGAGACGCTTGTGCACTTACTTTGATACCAGGACAGATGCAGCGTCGCGGGGGCTGTCGCTGACGACTAGATAAGACTGCAAAATAAAAACAACAACAAAAAATGATCATGATCGACTGCATGACTCATGCTCGAAACGTTGCTAAATAACATGGTTAAATATAGTTCAGATTCAGCGGTGGATTTTCTCTGGTTATCCCACCTTGTCGAGGAAGACATATCGATAATTTGTTCCTTTGTTTGAGAGTAAATTACCCGTTCAGGGCATGTCACCGACTCAAACGGCAGCAGTTGCTTTATTGCAAAATAACCATGCCTGATGAAATTCAAAGGCTTGACATTCAGACAAATTGCTCCAGCATCCCCAAAGTAATATTTTCTCCGCATTAGAAGGCGCTACCTTTGCAATAGCTAGAATGCGGTCCATGATGGGCTCCCTGGCCTTGACGCAGTCGGTCTCCAAATGGCCATCGAGACGGGAGAGGTCAAAGGGTATGAGGCAGGTCATGGACAGCCACAGCAACAGCATGTAACGGGTTTCCCAAGTCTGGAATGAGTAAACGTTAATACCCGCCACAGGTAAATACTTGCATAAGTTAACAAATACTACAAACCCCAAACCCTCTCGGGGGCAAATGGTGATCATTTTCCCCATGAAATGTGATGCCAGGCTCACCTCAGTGTCATTGGGATCCTGCCTTGACAGCAGGTCCAGGACTGGCTGGATGTCAGCCACCTCGTGAGGGAAGAGCTGCATGAAGACTTTGTAGCCCCTCACCTGGTCAGAGAGAATAAACGAACAAATAAATACAAACGCCATTTGGCCTGTTGAGATGGATGAATAAGCTGGATAACGTTGCGGCGTCTTGTGTGTAAAGGTGCTGCTCCAGGCTTTACTCCAAGCACAATAGTACTCGGGTGGGTTTTCTCTCACGCGCCACACCAACGTCACCGACTCCACTGCTGACCTTGCAGATGATGTAGAGGAACTTGAAGCCCAAATGAACCAGCGAAGGCGGGGACTTCTCACTCCTTATGAACTCCAGTGTCATTTTGACCATCCACTCTAAAGCACAATTTATTTATTTTTAAATTAACGCGTGGATATGCACAGTAATGTGTACAGAAGTCTTGGGATGTGGGGTAATGAGAACATACCTAGATGAGGGTCCAGCAGATGAGGCTGCTCTTGGTATCTGTTCATGATCACTTAGGGAGGGAAGAGGAGGGTTAAAGGGCAACCAAGCCACCTACTCAAAGCGTGGACAGGGTTCAGTGTGGCTGAGTGCCTCACCCAAGAACTTCTGCGTGGCGGACTCGCACGTCATGGTGTCCCCGTGGACCTCCGGCAAGCTGAGAACCAGAGCTCTGGTCTCCCCACTCTCGCTGAAGCCGCTCAACACGCAGGTTTGGACGGATGCAGCATCCGAGTCTCGCCCCTCACCACCGGAACACCCAGCTTCTGTCTCCGCTAAAGCCATTTCGCCAGACTTTTGGATACAAAGACTATGTTTGTTGCAGAGGATGACGTTGGTGTTCGCTAATTTTTTTAGGATAGCTTGTCAGTTAGCATTAATGATATTAATAAAAACCTAGCGTGGGAATCGACGGCATGATTATGATATTAATAACTACAACACGACGTTGGCTACGAGACGTTTAGCCTTTACAAAATCGTGAAAACAGGAATGTTTAACAACATGATCCCCACACAACTGCGTTATGATGTTGCAGTAAAGTATGCAAGTCTTATAAACGCGCCCCGCCCCGGTACGGTAAGCGAGAGTGTTCAAGCAAAAAAAAAAAGGTGCCTGGCCAACGTAAAGCGCGATACCGCCACCTAGCGTTTCGGAGTGTGAACTGGTATTAACTCACCACACGGAGAACAACAACAAAAACAACAATCAAAATAACTCATATTTTACTGACCACCAAATTATTTTTGATCAGCCGTGTTCCTGCCTCCATTAATCTTAGTTCCTCAACGCCAAGCTCTCCGATTCCCATTTTAATGGCTTACGTTCTTGAGCTATAACACTTTTGGCACTTTCTGAAGTTTATAGATGAGGGTCGTTCTGGAATTTGAGGACAACTTAGGCATTAAACTTTTAAAATGGACAATCTAGTTAACTCTTTTTATTTATTTCTTTTTTGGTCAGGTATTCAGCTAATCCAGCTCAGGCAGCAAACATACTTTTTATGAGATGCATCATTTGTTGTGTGCCGTCCTTGGTGCAGCCTTGTTGAAGATAGGAACCTGAAAAACATATTGTAAAATTCTGTTTAATAAAACAGAATCCTTCTTTCACTATGAAAGAAGGAAACTCACATTCATGTTGAATACTAATTTAATTTTAGGTAAGACTTATCAAAAATGCTAATGTTTAAGCTTTTTCTCAAGAGCTGATGCTGGCTTTGCTAGCTGGCAAATGACAAACTTAGTTATTATGAATATTAAAAAAAAGAACTTTGAAATACATTTGTCTTATTCTGATAGTGCAAGTAACAAGGCTGCACTGGCTTTATTGACAATTAGCTATTACTATGTTTTGGTGACTGGATGCTGAGAATATTTTTAAATGTCTGAAAAAT
>CAAKHG010043780.1:44852-59569 GCA_901007715.1 Dactylopterus volitans
CCCATGGTATTAGCAACTGAAGGGAGGGGGGGGGGCAAAATTCTGCTGAGTCATGTAGCTATGTTGTTGCTTTTGTTGGCAAACAAAAATGGTTTTGTAACAAGGTCTCACGCATGTTGTAGGACACTTTCATCACTGAAAAAAAAATTATGCCACAAAGGTTTTCCTAAATGTATTTATACTGCTTTATTTGATGTAAGCTTGTCGCCAAGAGGGTGGCACAAAAGAAAAGAACCTTTCAGGGGATGCTGGAGATCTTGGTATTTAAAGTAATATACCACATTTAATTACCACATTATATCTAAATGTTTCCCAAGGAAAACTATAATTTAGACTGCAAGTAATTTTTCTTCTGCATTTGTTAATGGATTATATGAGATTTCATGGGTGGGGCAGAAAATGTCTTCCAGTTCTGGAATGTCCCTAAAGCTTTCGTGAGCGCGGTTCATATTTCATTTTACAGGCAGAAAACATTTTCATTAAAAAATAAGTTCTGGAAATTTTTTTAACCACATTTTGTTAAATTGGTACAACATGTGACTGAGGATGTGATCTGAAAGGGTTTTTGAAAAATATAACTTCAGGTGGACTTTCAAACCCAGCCGAGAACAGCTGTTCACCGTAGATCGTAGTGTTTCTTACATTGAACAGAAGCCTTGAAATCATCTGGCAGAGCACATTCCTGTGATATTTTACTTCGGTTCAGGAATGTCTGACATTCCAATATTGAAAAGACACAAATCATTGACAAATAGCTCAGATAACTAAAACAATACTCGGATATAATGCACATAAAATATTCTTACATCTCTTAAATTTTTAAAAACTGGCAGCGACATTTAAGCTGTAAAACATAGCGGATTCTTAGAGGATGCAGTCATTACATTTCTCGTGGACGCCTTGAATGGGGTTACAATGATCCTGTGAGCTGTCTAAGCACTTGCCGCAAGGTCTGATTCACAATTGTCTCCATGGGCGACACTTGACCTGGACACAGCGGCACCACAATAGCCTCGGTGAATAGAATTTTGCCGTCCCTCAAAGTAACGAGCTCACAATCGTGCGGGTTCATCCCAAGGTTTATTGTTGGCTCGGCAGCAGATGGCAAATATCACAAGGATTTATTAAAAGCAACATTTTGATGGTGCACTGTAAGTGGGACGTCACTTGTGCATAGCTCAAGCACTATTATGATGATCTGAGCAACGTTGCATGTACTGAGGAAAGTATAATTCACTCGCTGTACTGATCAAACACATTTAATGGTCCACCTAAAAAATAGAATTATAAAAAATAAATATGTTCAATCGCAGAATTTAGGATTAAACTGTAAGGATTTTATTTTGGAGGCAGGTTGCTTTAGAGTGGGTGGGACAAGCAAGTGCAATCTATGTAGTATCTTGTCTCTCCAGCAATTAGCAACACTGTCATTGGTCAGGTTAGTGCCTTTCAACGTACTGCATCCATAACACTTGGCTTAAGACTGCAAAGCTTTCTACTGGTGGTCGAGTGCAGCTATTTCAGTAGGTCCTTCATAGTCTTTATTGAAGAGCCCCTGTAGCCACCGCCAAAGTGGTTCCAGTGGTTCAGATAATGAAAAAGTTGGTAGAGCTGGTTTCTCTTGGCAAAACCCGGCGCTTTGGGTATCTTGTCATGGTAAGCAGAGTAAAAGGAGCTGTTGAAGCCCCCGAACATCCCCGCGATTCCCAACTCGTACTCCGAATGGCCGTAGAAGGAGGAGGGGTCAAAGATGACGGGGCCTTCCGCGCATTCTGCCACGTTGCCTCCCCACAGGTCTCCGTGGAGGAGAGCGGGGACAACCTCCACATCTTTGAAAAACTGAGGGATCTCGAGCTGTAAATAGCAAAGAGACACGACACACAGTATAAACCCGAATCAGATCGTTCATAAAGAGTCGAGTTAAGTGTCCTGTCTGATTGGGCTCCACGCGAGAGCGCACCTGCAGCTTGGCCCACAGCTCCCTGGCCTCTCTGTCACCGTCAGATTTCTCCAGCATGTTCATCTGGAACTGAAGCCTCTGCTGGGAGTAAAATGTCACCCAGTCATCCTGCCATTCATTTTCCTATGGAAGGAAACAAACAAACTCATGACCAAAGTAACTGCAACACTCCTCATTTCATAGAGAACACACACAGTCCCACAGCCTTGACCACAAAACTGTTCAGTTTCACAGATCATACAGGTGCATTTTTATTAATATTATAATTTTTTTTTTTTTTTACCAGTGGTATGTATCCGCAGCACGTGGGTACATGGAACCCAAATTTTTCAAATACAGTCACCTCCGACTGCCCGGCTCCTTTCCCTATAAATGATCACAGCTCGTCAGCGACTCCACACAAAAGCAAAAACAAAGCAAAGCTGGCAGAGGGGGCTTCAAGTTTACGGCAACAGAATGAAAGGGTTGTTTTGTTTGTCGCTGCATGTCTGAAAGTCCTATCACGGTGAATTACCCACTGTCTGCTGCTCTTCGTCTACTTTTTTCAGCTGTCTCTTGTTGTGAAGATGGAGGTCAGCCAACTGCGCTCCGAGTTGCTTTGAATATCTACGCACCAGAGTGGAAAATTAACATTACTTTACAAGTAACAAATAGGCCTCCATTAACGTGTTATATGACCTCACGCTACAAGCCAAATGAATCCCCATCATCTGGCACTGATACTGCACCCCTACTCTGATCCAACATCACACAGCCGGTATAACAGAGCTCTTACTTGTTGAGGCCACGCATGTCCACGTGTTCCATAACAAACGCACACCCCCCAGTGTCGAGCTCGATCACCTTCACCGGTTTGGGGACTTTGACAGATTCTGTCTTTAAAATGGCGTCCAAGCTGGCCATCTCCCCGTCGAACATCAGCTTGGCCTGGACAGGGGAATGGAGGGAACAGGGCTAGTCAACACTGCTCACCACATGCTACAGTTAATGCTAGCTGCTGCACAGTGTTTCCCAGACATATGTTGCATTAAACAGTTGCTGCAGTTGCTGCAGTGAGGGATGTTACTGAACAACGCAGTTCTCCACTCAAATACTTACAGAGCGAAAGATAATTACGAGACAAGCTACCTTGCTCTTATGATTAAGCTTCACAAACACTCTTCCGTGGTCAGTGTCGTAACTCCGGCCCTCGCTGATGCATCCCTGTCCCGAGTGGCCGGTCGACTTCAGCGTGGCCGTGTCCAGCTCCCTCTTCAACTTAGCCTCCATGGCTACCGACTCCACGCGAGTCAGGTGTTGTTGCGAGTCTGATCCTCGGTGGGCGTGCTGGTGGCTCGGGTCGACGCGGGGGAGGCGGCTTGCCCGCGTACTTCCTGGGTCGCCGTTCTTCCGTCGCGCGTCAACCAATCGGGAGCAACGCCGAGACGTCACGTGACCGTCGCCATGGCGCCGACTGAGGCTACACGGGCTGTGCGCTAGCTAGCTAGCAACGCTAGCTTGGAAGTCCGCTCAGGTCCGTCAGGAAAAACCGACATGAGCAGCAATGGCATGTGTTTGCTTCTTGGAGCGACGGGTGTCGGGAAAACCTTGTTGCTGAAGCGTCTGCAAAATATCCTCTGTTGTACGAGTTTAAGCTAGAAAACTTAAATAATCCGGCAACTACTGCGAACCGAACGTTCTGTTTCACATCGCATTAGCCGGCTAAATTAGCATGACGAGTGACTGGTGCTGTGTATTGACCGGTGGCCAAGTGGTGCTTAAAAGTTCGTGCTACAGACGTAAGCAGCATAGATATGAGGCATTTTCGCACTTGTATCGTTTAATGCAATCGTGCCATTTTGCACCGCTTCGATTCTGAAAAAAAAATGAAGCCGCAAAGCATGCGTTCTGGATGTAACCGCAGAGCAGCACCACATGCGACTGAAACACAACACGGGGGAAATATATTTCGAAGTGAAAGTTTTTTATTCGAAGCTGATTTTAAAATAACCTTTGCAGCAGTGGCCCCAAGAGGTTTTTCTTAACAGGTTATGTTTACAGCTCAGTCTGCATGGCTCAGGTGCACTGGGGGCACCCCCTTCTACTTTACCCACAGTGAGTAATAATGTGAACTGCTTTTGATGCCAAGTATGCATGCTGTTTTTAATGTGTCAGCTTTGATGAGGAACATCTGCGAAAATGTAAAAAAAAATTAAAAAAAAAAAATTTCCCTTGAGCTCACCCTGTTGTATATGTTCCAACTGCCCGTCTCTGTAATGCCCCCGTGTATTTTTTTCACACATAGGTAGGAACCAACCTGACAGACCTGACACTGAAGAAGAAGAAGCTGACAGTGAGAGAGCTGGGAGGCTGCATGGGTCCGATATGGCCAAGCTACTTTGGGGATTGCTCCTCTGTCATTGTATGTACCCGCCTGGGCACATGTGGGAGGGGTAAAAGCCTGACCGTTGGAATTATCCAGCTCAGCGTCTCTTTTGTGTCTTTATAGTTCGTGGTGGATTCAGCCAACATCGCTCAGATATCCTCGTCCTGCATCCAACTTCTGTCAGTTCTCACCGCAGAGCCCCTGCACGGTGCCTCTGTGCTTATACTCTTCAACAAGAGGTGAGGCTCTTTGCCCCCACACCAGTCCCTACGTTAGTTGCTAATACCTACGAGTTGTCGGAGTCATCAGGAACACTGCGATATACTGTGTGTCTCATATAATGATTCTGAGAAAGCATATTGTACCGTGTAATTTCTAATACTTTTATATCCCTTCCTTTCCAGGGACATGCCTTGCACGATGACTTTGGTGGAGTTACAGTCGCTGTTCAGACTGGATGACATAATCGCATCCGCCACTCAGCCAATCACAACGCTGGAACTCAGTGCTCGCTCCGGACAGGGACTCCAGGAGGTGCTGAATTGGCTGGAGTCCATCACAGTCAGGTGATCTCTATAAGGACCTCGGATGACGTCTTCAAGAACTTTGGTATGAGATGTCAGTGTTCAAGGGTTGTTTTGTGGGGATTTAATGTGCATAGAGCGCCTCCACATCTCAAGTCAAATGCGACAGAAGGAGTCAGTGAAACTGGAAGGACAATGCAGCACGACAATAAACACAATAGCTGACTTGGGTATTGTGAAAGTAACAACTTCCCATTGATGTGAAAGGAAAAGCAGATGTATTATTGAAATGACGGGAGGATGGAATTATTGTATGGCTTCCAAATAACAGTTTTTCATTTACTACTTAAGGATAACTCTCATTTAAATACACAAAAAGTTAATTTATTAATTGTATATGCCTTTTATGCAGGGCAAATTCTATTGCATGACCATTTTTACTGTGATCATATTTTGAATGGGGAAAAACAGGAGCATATTCACATACAGTCCCCGGGCCACTGGAATTGCATGTTCTGGTTAGATTGTTGGAAACCTCATGTTACACTAAGGACTAATGGTAACAAATGTAAGAAAGGCGATTACCATAAGTAATGCTCCATAATGAGTTATAATGCGTGATTACCATACCTACAGCGGGCAGAAGGTGCATGTTACATCAACGCGTTTTTGTGTCGTATTTCCACATCATATGTACAGATATTGGGTAAATAGGAAAATGCAAAACAACAAGTCCAACAGAAGAATAAAGGAGTGTGCTAATTACACTCTTATATTTGATAAGGAGTTCACAAGCAATGAATAATGACTCATACATTTTTCTAATGTAAAGTAAATCACGAAGCACTTGCAGTCCTCGCAAACTAAAATTTCATCCAGTTAAACCCAGCAGTTCCTTTCACGGTTCTTAGATGATGTGTACCCTGATGATTCTGAACAGTCCTGGTCCACAGAAACTCCATAAAGTACATCGATGCAGTAATTTGAGTACTTTTCTTTTGCCACGTCTCAGAAACAGTGTGTGCAATAGCAGCATCCAGCCAAGCCAATCACACAAACAGCTGAGTGAGCAGGCGTTTCATGAAAAAAGCATTTTGCTGGGAGTCATGGCAAGTGCGATGGCATTAAAATATAATAAAGTGTTTTTGTGTGGATTCTACCTGAAGTCAAATAGCATTAGGTTACAGCTTTAAAGAATTGTTTCACGACATTAACGTTCTGATACATGGGAGTCACTTTTTTTTTTTTTTTTTACTACCATGTGACTGCAGTCATGACAAGAGGAGCAGGACATATTGCAGTGAGGAGCAGAGCCAGCTTGCGTCAGTCTAACGGGTTACTGTGTTACATCACGATATAAAAACAACTTGGAATCAGCCTCTCAAAGAAGTCATTGGTGCGGTTCAGTCTGTAGTTAGTTGTATTTCAAGGGCAAAACCTATGGACCCCTCCCTCCACACACACACACACACACACACTTTTTAAGATGTTTTCTCCAGTTAAGTGGGTCCTCATAAGAAAGGGTTCTGACTGCTCTGTGCAGCCTGTGACCCCTGAGGGCCGGCAGTAGAGAGGGGCAACAGTGGCTCAGGGAGGCTCACTGGCAGGTCCAGACCAGGCTGGGTGGGGTGAGTAAGCGATGAAGGGAGGCTGGCAGGCTGGTGGCTCACGGGCAGGGGTAAGGAAGCGCTGTATGGAAGGGAAGTGGCAAGGGGCATGGCAGAGGTAGAGCTGGGGCCCATTTGATTCAGAGTTAGTCTGGCTTGCTCGGCTTGGAAGGGATTGTTGGCTGAAGGAGCGCTCAGACCTTCACCAAAAGAGACAAAAAAAAAACCACAAGTGCAAGTTAGATTTATCTGCTACTCAGATTTTTTTCTATATAGCCTAATAAACATCACTGTGAACATTTAGTTCTGCTTGACTTTTTTTTTGTCGGTGAATCGAGCAGAACTACACAACGTCCCACTGTTGCTTTTCCACTGTGCTCAAAGATATGCGCGTTCAAGGCTGGCCGTCAAACTTAAAACAGTATTATCAGAAAATTAAGCCTAAAATGTAAAATATGAGGTTTGGACATTGATATTGGTCAATGCAAAAATAGCCAAAAGAAATGGACTATATCTGCATCTTAAAGGTTGTTTTTAGCAGTAGTCACCCTACCAAATCACCATACGCGCAACTGCATTACCACGTGACTTAATAACTGACCAAAAAATAATTATCCATCGAGAAAGTCCCTATTTTTGCAGTCTTTGTACATTTTGATGACAATAAATTAAGTTGTGGCTACAAGGAAGCTGGCCTTATGTTCTGGTAAATGTTTGAAAGTTAAGGAATTTTAAGGGGTATTTTCCTGTAAAAAAAAAAAAAAAAAAATGACAAGACATACCTGATAGAAAGGGGTTCTTAGTCTTGGCTGGAGGATTTGCTGGGATCAAAATGTCTAGATTTACTAACGAAGCGGCTGTGGGTCCAAGGAAGGACTCCGGCGTTTGACACGTACGAGGGCTGGGGGCAGCCAGGCTTTCTCCAAGTTGTGATAAGTCAAACGGCTCAGGACTGCCCTCTTCTCGTCCATTCATATTCACTTGACCTCCATCCATGGCTTCATCAAACAGATCCCCATCTTAGAGAAGAAACGGAGAATCCTCACGTTGCACGTATGCTGGATGCACAGAAAACCCAGTGACTATAGATGCCAAGAGAGTGGTTGTTTACCTGAGGGGCTTCCGCTTCGGGGGGAAGGTTCATTGACGGTTCCCTTGAGCGTGGTTCTTTCTGATGGGGCTGAGAATGGATCAACTCCAGAAGCAGCTAAAAAAAACATTACAAAAGGTCATTTTATTAATTGTGAAATACTTTTTTTCCTGTTTGTGCAAACATACAGATTAGCCGTAATATTATGACCACCTGCCTAATATTACAAAGATCCCCCTTTTGCTGCCAAAACAGCCTTGGCCCATCAAGGCATGGACTCCACTAGACCTCTGAAGATGTTTTGTGCTATCTGGCACCAAGATATTAGCAGCAGATCCTTTAAGTCCTGTAAGTTGCTAGGTGGGGTCCCCATGGATCAGACTTGTTTATCCAGCACATCCCACAGATGCTGGATTGGACTGAGATCTGGGGAATTCGGGGGCCACGTCAGCACCTTGAACTCGTTCTGTTCCTCAAACCATTCCTGAACCATTTTTGTGGCAGGGAGCATTATCCTGTTGAAAGAGGCCACTGCCTTATGGGACACCTTTCCCATGAAAGGGTGTGCATGGTCTGCAACGATGCTTGGGTAGGTGCTACGTGTCAAAGTAACTTCCACATGAGTGGCAGGACCCAGGGTTTACCAGCAGAACATTACCCAAGACATCGCACTGCCTCCGCTGGCTTTCCTCCTTCCCACACTACATCCTGCTGCCATGTGTTCCCCAGGTAAGCGATACATACACGAACCCGGCCATCCATGTAATAGAAAGAAAACGTGATTCATCAGACCACCTTCTTCCATTGCTCTGGGGTCCAGCTCTGATGATTACATGTCCATTGTTGGTGCTTTCAGCGTGGACAGGGGTCAACATGGGCGCTGTGACTTGTCTGCGGCTCCACAGCCACACACGCAACAAACTAGCAGGCAATGTGAATTCTGACACCTTCCTATCAGAACGCACATGAACTTATTCAGCAATTAGAGCTCCAGTATCTCTTCTGTTGGATTGGACCACCTGGGCCAGCCTTCACTCTCCACTTGCATCAGTGTCGTTACACTTGCCCATTTTTCTTGCTTCTGACACACCAACTTTTAGGACAAAATGCTCACTTGCTGCCCAAAGTATCCCGTCCACTGGCAGGCGCAGATAACCAGATAATCATTGTTATTCACTCCGCCTGTCAGTGCTAACAATGCTATGACTGATCAGTGTACACACACCCACACTCACCTGCGTTGGCTGGGAAGGCCCATACTCTGCTTGCAGCATTGAGGTTGGAAACATTGTTCTGTGGGTCGTCCCACGGATCGACGGGTGGTTGACTTGGCTCCCATGGTGGGGGAGGGCTGCTGGAGGGGGGCGGTACCATCCAGGGAGCATCTACTCTTGGGGTGTTGGTGCTGCCCTCTTTTATAACATAGGTGAATTAGTGGGAGAGGCTTCTGTTCCGGTGCTGCACATTCATCGTAACATTTGAGAAGTAAACAATGTGCTGTGAACATGAAGAATGGACTGAACGGGGCACCCATCTGTTTACAGCTCAAACTGATAAGGTAATGACTGTTAAAAGAGTAAATATTTCTTTATCTAAGGTCTTGCGATTTTACGATCTGACTATTTACTACATTTGTAACTGCTTTGAAACTCCAGCTTTTGTCACAGGGAGATAATTTAACGCTCACCAAGGGTGTCCCAGGGGTCTGTGCCCCCCAGGCGAGCAGATGCCCGATAAGGGCTTTGATTCCAGCTAGGTTCAGTCGGAGGCGGATCTGAGGGCACTGCAAAAACATCTACCAGGTCCATGAAGGCAGTCTGACCACACAAACAAAGAGAAATCCATGACAATCCAGTACATAGCTTCAGCATGGTTCATCCTTGATGACAACACTGTAACACTTATGATACTTTTTTTTTTTTTCCAAGAACCAATGACCCTGACCAGCATTGGTCCATGGACTGTAAAATAAAGTTCTTTTAAGGAGCACGTCTCTATTTCTCAACCTGTGCCCCACTTTCTGATGGATTTCAATCAAAACTATTGGTAGGAACAAAAAAACATCACAGCCAGTCTCCACTTCCTCTCCTATTTGACTAACCAAAGTCGGCCTGTGTGGAATGATCACTGTGAACAAGATGGTCTCCAAGCCACAGTGAGGTTTTTTTTGTTTGTTTTGTTTTTTTTATCCGTGTGCCGCACAACATGCCACAACCTCATTGTGTTCCTGTACCCTGAAGGTAGCCTGTGGAAGCTTTGTGATGTGTGACGATTCATTTTGTTGCCACAATGACGAAACACACGGGAGTAAACTATGCTCCAGCTCACGTTTACTCCGATATTTTCCTACAAAGAGTCAACTCTTGAGAGATTTCCCTGCTGGAATCGTATTCCCAATGTTGACGGACATTAATTTCAACGCAAGCCTGTCAGTGGCAAAAAGGCACTTTCAGAGAAGTTACTTTTTACAGTGCACAATTGTCCCAAATCATTATGTTGCAGCCACTTGGCAGTGTCCAGTCCTAAGTTTTGTTCCTATCAGTCATTTTAACACAAATCCATCAGGGAAGTGGGGCTCAGGTTGAAAAACATGGAACATCTCCCATAAAGTATGGCATGGTTACTGTATTTTATCACCCCCCATTGAGATATTCCATACCCCAATATTTCATACCCCGCCTTTCGTCTCCATTTCACGTTTGCTCTCCTCCAGAGCTTTCCGGAGCATTGACTCATCTCCTTGACGACTGAGTTGCTCCTGTCAACAGACACACAAGACACATGGACCCCTTTAGATATGACAGCTTTCGGCGAAATTCACACATTGTCACATCATACTATATTTATGAGTAAGCGGCAGCACACAGGACGTTTGGAATTAGCACAGACCAGAAAATTCTCTGGTCAGAGAGGAGAGAGCAGAGCATCACTGCGATCTCTCACTGAGCAGTTCCATTGTGAGTAGTGAAAGAAAACAAACGAGGCAAAAGACAAAAGAGACACAGTGAGACAGGAAGAGAGAGGTGGAATAAAATGGACGCAAAGAGTGATAAGTATTGAATTACAAAAGGCAAAGGACAGAGTGCAGAAAGTATTGTACATCGGACTACGTCAGAGGGCAATATAGTACTATACTACTATAAACATATAAAAAGGTGAAAGGTGCAATTTGTGGTAATCCAAGCGTACTACGACCTTATTGTACGAGAGCTCTACTAGGGTGGTGCGCTCATCAGATATGGACCGTGCAATGTCATTAAGATAACACTAGTTTTGATGTGTATTTGGCTTTATGCCTCGACGTGCCTTTTGCCGATAATGTCCTGAACTCTACGCTGAAGTGCATATGGTGAAGCCAGCCCTCTGTGTGCATGATTAGGTACAAATGCTCATTACGAGCATGTATGGATACTTATGAACACTTATCATTGCTTTGCTTGCTCCCTGTTGATGCCACACTCGACCGTTCTGCAACTGCTGGATCTGAAGAAAAGCCTCTCTCTTCAGTGACAATACTAACTTCTGTCGCAGAAACCAGGAAGCAACGGTCTAAATTAACCAGTCAAGTTGACTGTACTTTCCAACTCTGACCAACCATCACATGCTTTGGGAAGTAACCAAAAGAATGAGATCGCAGATACAAGCCAACCAAAATGAGTTTTTTTGGGGTTTTTTTTTTGGTAGGACAGCTGGGCTGGGCTGCTGCTCCTTCGCCAAAGTGACTCACAATCATCTGCATTGAGACACAATGTGGCATTGCTAGATGGGATGATAAGCACTAGGTCGTCCAGATTGCTGCAAATTATAACTTTGAAATCCTACTTACAGTCCTCCCGCTGTGACCTAGGCAACTAACACGGCCACTGGCTTTTAATGTCATGCTTTTGGATTTCCACAAAGTCGAGCAAAGTCATGACACAGTTTGTCTTGAACCGTTTCAGACGATGCAAACCCGTACTCTTGTAACAGAATCCTGCATCCTGGAGATGGTCCTTTTTGACCTTGCTAACGTCAGGCTGCCAGTTTGGCTATCTGCAGTTGTAATCTGCGAAACTGGCTTGAAGCCAATCCGTGGCTGGTTACGGTTAAACCTCTTGGACACCCATCCCCATTGACCTCCAGGTAACCCTACCTGCTGATGCTCCTCTTTGCTCATGCTCAGAGCTAACTGGAGCTGGGTTTCCTCATCCATATCCAGTGTGGCAGGGGGACGCTGGACCGGCTGTGAGGAAAGAAAAAAAAGATTTATTTATTTTTTCATCTTTATGGTACATTGCATGCAGTTCTAGAAATGTCCAAACCAGGGGGAAAGTTTTGAACCCTTTTCCCCTCTCTGACACCAGGAGAGATAAAGAGTGCCTGCGATGGGGGTATCTCACTCTGCTGGTGTGTGACGAGAGATTGAAAAGTTAGCAGAAGTCGAAGCATGACGCCTCTTCTGATTAGTTTCTAGCCAGTGGAGAAAGTTACGTGTCCATGTTCAATATTGGCCATATATGATATCTGGGAAGAGGAGAAAGTGAGCAGCTCATGCAGTTTCCCAGTACGTCGTAATGTTGGTTTTAGCGCATAAAGAGGCAGCAGATGTGGTATACGATGAAGGATGCAAAGAAAAGGGTGTCCCTGAACCCAGTGTATTTGTACCTTCTGGACCTCTTCCTTGCTGAGAGTCATAGCGATCTGGAGCTGGGTCTGTTCATCAATATCCACTGTGGGAGGGGGCTAGGGTCAAGCAGGAAGGATTAGGAGGAAGGCTAATCACAGGGGCAAGGTAACATCACACCCGTCTTATCAGAGAGCGATTCATTAAGAATTTCATTGATTTGAGGTGATCCAGTAGAGAGGAAATCAGATCTGATCATCAAGGTTGCAGCCGACTTGTTTGATTACAGAGGCAAATGATGCGACGCACTACAGTGTACTCCAGCTGCAGACAAACAGAGATCCTAGAGGACAGTGGCTGGCCAAGCCATGGAGGCAAGAGGTGGCTGCGGGTGCTCGTGAGCGGATCCATGCACGCGTCCTTTTTTGGCTTCCGACTCCCTCAGCAGATTCCCTCACACTTCAGCATTGATCACGCTGATTGATCACACCGCTATCAGTGACCACCACGTCCGAGACAGAGTCGACGATGTCACTTTCTGTGAAACGGTCTGCTTAATGACGGCCTAGAGGAGACGGGCACAAGTCGCGCTCCGCCAACACGTGTGCACGGGACCTGCTTAATGTGTTAGTGCATTACAACGTAGTATGTCAGCAGCAGGGTAGTTGAGATGTCTTCCAATGAGGCACAGTTACTAAAAGGACTAGGGGGTGTCATTGTGTGTGTGTGTTTGGGTGTGTGTGTGTGTGTGTGTGTGTCTGTGTGTGATCCCAATTTGAGCTACCTTTTCACTTTCTTCTCGGCTCATAGCCAGGGCCAGCTGCAGCTGCAGCTCCTCCTCCCCGCTGGTTGTAGGCCGAGCTTGCTCAAGCTCTGGAGCGAGATGTGGAGAGGAAGAGGAGGCTACAGACACAGAGGGAGAACAGAGGCGATTGAGTGTTTAGGTTTTAAGGGGAAGCAGAAGGATGTGGAGAAAAACACTGACAGATGGATATATGGGGGGCAGGAGAAGGAAAACAAAGACGGGAACACTTTAGGCTGATTTTTTTTTTTTTTTTTTAAGGGCAGAAAAGAGTTGCTACTGTTCCTGCATGTTAATTTTCATCCATTGCCTGTTGTCTGGGACCTGTGCTGGCATCGCTTGCCACAGCCTGCCCAACTCTGCCTGCACTGAGAACAATGGCGCGCCTGTGCAGAGTGAGGGTGATGGAGGGGGAGAGGAATGGACGGGTTGGAGTGGGGCCCAACCTATTACCCTAAATCCTCTGGGTGGGCTCCAGGACTCCGGTCCAGTTTTGGGGCGAAAGAATGGGGAGGCTGGCATTATACCCGATTAGGTGCGAGGCTTTGGGTCATGGGGCTAAAATAGGGACTCAGGCCACATGCTGGCAAAGTCAGGTCTCGGAGCACCATCATTTTCCACTGCACTGCCCCACAATATCCCCCGTCTGTGCTGGAATGTTTGCTGGCGATCAGCTTCAACCAGCCTCCTAGCCGCCATCCGCGCCGTCCATCGGCATTTTTAACTCTAACCACATGCAGGTGTGCTCGAAAAAGACCACCCCGGGAGCCGCAATTAGTGGCGCAATAATCTATCGATATCAACAACGACCGGCGCCTGACTAAAATCAATTACCTGCCGCCGCTACAGATGTTGCATTGCTACCGGCGCCCATTTATCAGCAGGACTACACAGAAAGAGCCAGGCCATAATTATAATTGACCGAGCTCGGTGGAGGAGTGTAGCATGGGCCAAGGAATAACGCAGACATCAGCGCCCTTCTGTCGGCAGGATTTTGGGAAGAACCACTCGGCCCCTTTCCACGAAACTCGGCGGAGAGGTGGAGCATGGGAAAATTCTGGGGCAGATGTGGACTTTTTTCTCGGGAAATATTGCATGGACCTTAGAGGAGGTATGCGCTGTACAGAGTGCCCTTGTTTCCGAGCAAACAGCTGTCCTTAAGTTTGAGCTCTTCCAGTGTGATGATTCGCTGCTTCTGTTGCTTTTATATCACTGCTAGCTGAATCTCTTGGGGTGTTGGGACCGCTGATGAGCCAACGATTGCTTTTCTGGTAATTTTTCAGACCAAATAATTAACCATCCCTCTGCGCAGATTTCAGCTCTTTTACATTTGCAAGACACCTCTAAACAACTCTGGTTTTTGTCATCTAGGACTTTCTGGAAGCGTTCCTACTTGGTTGACTTCCAGTTGATTTAATTACATGCTCTGACTTCCTGAAAGGGAAATCGGTAATGGTTATCTATTATGAAAGCCTGTCTCCTTAGAACAAACGAACATTTCAAGATTCAGCTTTTTTTTTTTTTTTTTTTAGCGCTATCAGCTGCATTTATTTCACCCTTACTTTGCAAACTGTGGTCCTATTGTAGCACAACCGAACCACAAACCCAGAGCTTGGGGGTAGTGACTGGCCACATGTTTCCTCTGGCGCGCACACACACACACACACACACACACACAGCTTGTAATGCAATAGGGCTGGGAATTCCTCTTTAATTTCAATGCTATACTTGATCTCTGGGCTGCATGACTGACCACCTTATTATCT
>CAAKHG010043781.1:0-26137 GCA_901007715.1 Dactylopterus volitans
TTCTCTGTCCCCTTGCTCCTCTTGTCTCAGTATCCTGAGCCACTAGATGCTGAATGGACCACAGGGAAAGCTGATCTCGCAGACACATATTCACACACACACACACACACACACACGCACGCACGCACGCACGCACGCACACACACACACACACAGAAACGGTGGGAGCACACAAAACTGTGTGTGGTCCCACTGTTCCAATCCTCACCGTGTTTTTTTTTAATGCTTTATCAAGTCCCAAGGTCAGGGTCTTTGACTTGAGACTAATCTTTAAAAATCCTCTCAGTTTTTTTTTTGTTTTTTTTTGGTTTCATCAGAAATCACTTCCACACCTTTGTCACTCCACTGTATGTGTCTTTGTAGCGTTTTACCTTTGCAGTTGTTTTCTTTCCCATCTTTCACACCTCTCCACCTTTCTCCATTTTCTTCGTTCTATTTCCCGTTTGCATAATTCAAATCAGAATCCCCTTGTGAGCAACTTGCTCTTGACCTAGCTTAGAAAGCTCCTGATTGCTATAATAGCAGTCCTTGGACCTGGAAGGTGGGTGTCTTTAAAGAACTCTGGTGAGAATGGTGTGTGCATGTGTGTGTGTGTGCGCGCGTGGGTGTGCGAGTCTGTTTGCAGTGTGTACAACCAAAGGGTGGTTGATTAAAACTGACCTCAAGAGTGTCATGAAAGAGAGAGAAAAAAAAAGTACAAATATGCAAAGTGAGTGTGTGCGCTTGCATAATTGGGGCAGAGAGGAGAGCAGCGAGGTCAAGCAGAACAAACGGTCAGAGGAGTGAACTCCATGTCTAAATGAAATGCACAAACACTCCCCACATATATGTGTGTGTTCAGGGGCACTGGTCACTTTGAGGCCGGGGATGTGATGGAAAAATGTTGCTGATTCCCCCCCGTCAGCAGGGATAGCCAGCTGGAGAGACCTGTGGCAATAAGCTCTCCTAGAGGAAAACGTGCTCGATGCTCGGCTTTATTGAAAAGAGAGCCTCTATGCTTTGTCGGCTTACCTTGCGGTTAAAAAAAAAAAAAAAAAAAAAAAAAAGATTTCAAATATCAGTTGGAATACACAAAAGTATAAAAGAAAGCCGACATGTTGTGCAGAAGAGGCACCAATGTGCACAAGACTAAGCCCTTAAGCAGTTGGATTGCCCTAGCATTAGTCAAAGTCAGGAGCCCCTAAGTAAGGGCAGCTAAAGTTGGGGTGAGGCCTGGCAAACCCGAAGATTGAGTCTGAATTAGGCCCACCATTCAGAGCTATTGAAAGGAGGTTCTGAGCCTCCTATTCTCTACCAGCAAATTGGGAGGAAATCTGGCCATTGTGCAGAGTTTTGAGGAGTCTAGTGTTGGGGCGGGTGGGTTGGATGGGGACGGGGGGCAGCACACTGTGCTTACCTATAGATGAGAGGCGAGACAAAGGGTCCTGGGACATCCAGGAGACGCTTTAAAATCCCTCTTGGCTGCAGACGGAGGTGGGCTGAAGTAGCTCCTGGTGTAGAAAAGGTCAACGGTGCTCGGTCAGCATTGACACTGAATGGGAGCGGATTTGCTTTAAGACCGTAAGGATTAAAAAAAAAAAAATTACGATTTTTTTTATCATCTCTGGAAAAAGAAAAGTAACTAGAACTCATGCGTAGCAGTTTTAAAGCTGGATTGCATCTCGCACTCGGACAGTCAGCGTTGACTCGAAATGCGGCTGAAGTTGCAGGTGTCCTCCCGCAGGGAAGCTTGAGCGCTAAAACCACCTGAATTCAAAAGGTTTGTAGAAATAAAACTTCACGCTCCTGGTGCATCGGGCCCCCCCCCCCCTTCACGTGCTCGCTCAGCATTTAAAATTGCTCCCATTCGATTTGCATTTTCCTGCCATGCACTATTGAGCCACGACTGTCCAGCTGAGCCTCTTAGATGCGTATGACAAACCGCCCACAAAGCGACGCCTAATGATGACGACGCCGGCGATGGCGATGATGGCAGCCTTTTAGAGGCGCTGTGATGGATGAGGATTGATGTGACCCACGTTGAATTGCGCGCCTACATGTGTTTTGTGTATGAGAGAAGACAGACAGTCTCCCTCAGGCCAAACAGTCAGGGCATCCCCAGACACACACACACACACACATACACACACAAAAACACACACTTTTGGATGGGTGGTTTTACAATGTAGCTACCCTCTTCCTGATCAGCAGTGCAGCCCAAGGCTCTTCCGGAGTCTCTCACCCCTACGAGGGTCCACCACCCCCTCGCCCTCATTCGTCCAGCCTACTATACTAGTGCCACCCCTCTCCTCTTATTTTCTCTCTTCTCCTCTCTGTCTCATTAATCAATGTCAAGCCGTCCAACAACAAGGCCGGCATTCTTCCCCTGCCTGCCTCCTCAGTTCCTCGTATGTCATTGTGCCCTGACCCTCCCCCTCCACCAACTCCGTGGCCACCGCCATCCTTTCACATGGCCGCAGAGCGCAACCCAGGCCCACCCTGCCAACATGAAAGGTTGGTCGGAGGCAGTGCAAGAAAGGAGGGGGGGGGCGGAGGGAGGGAGCAAAGAGGAGGCATTTCTCTCGCTTGTGTCTTTGCTTCCTCCCTTTCCCTGCCTTCCTCCAGCTGGGGGAAGAAAGGGATGCCACAGCCATTTCCATAATTCATGGGAGACACAGGAGAAAACAGCCATTGAGGAGAAAAAAAAAGTTTGGCTGGAACAGTCATGGGGGAGTGAGGCATATGTATGCCAGTCTTTGTGCCCCCGGTCGCATCCTCCCACTCCCCACACACACACTCATTGTCTGAGGTTTGTCATTAACCTCTGGCTGTCTCTCTTTCTATCAAGACATGTCTCCATTGGGCACAAAATATTTCATTCTATCCTCGAAAATCAGAGAAGTAGAAGTTTTTTTTTTTTTTTTGCTGATTTGAAAATTGTGATGGACACAACAAAAACCATAAACCACGACGTACTGTGGCTGTGGAGGCAAAAGAACTGGGAGCCAGGTCTTCGCTTGGATGAAATCAGACGTTACCAGTGATGCTGGCTGATGAGCAGATGCAGACCCTGCCGGCGTCTGTTCCACGTGCTCTTGTTTTTTTCCATGGTTGTATTTTTTTTACCATTAACTGGAAACCAATTAAACCAAATCGGCCTATCGCTAATATCCTGTTTAAACACGGAGCCGTCCGCGTTTACATGAAATAATGAAAGCACTTCTTGCATGAGCTCCTCTGCATGCTGCTTGTTTACAAAGAAGCAGATTGTCTCAGTTATTTGGGAGAACCCCCCCCCACCACTCACCCTCATCCTCCTCCCCTCAGCATCTGTATGTATTTGTTACACTAATGAACAGGACAAAAGCTTCCGGAGGCCAAAAGGGGGAGCGTTTCTGAGGAGGAACCGTCGTGGCGAGGCTGAAGTGGTCAGCTGCCGTGAAGTTGATAGTGAGAGAGCAGACTGCAGTGAGAGTGATGGAGACTTAACCCCGCAACCCCTCTCCTGCTCTCTTTTGCCTTTTTCCTTCAACCCCTCCTAGATGATAGATGACCTTCCCTTTCATTCATGCCCAAAGCTTTTGCCCCCCCAGACCTCGAAAGTCACATGCTCGTTGTTGTGCGCGTGCTTGTTCACGCTGCACACACACACACACACACACACGCACGCACACACACTTTCACAGCCATCATGTCAATCTCCTCATCAGCCCCCAAGACAATCAATCTTTTTCATCTGTGCCAGTGGTCACTAAGACTCCAACCTCTCCACCTCACATGCAGACCTTGTCACGGACACAAACGCGCACATACTGTATATATACTGTATACACACACAGACACACACACACACACACACACACGCTCCCTCTCTCTCTTGCTCTCTCGCTCCCTCTTTCTCGCTCTCTCTCATCATCACTCGCAATGCCCAGTGAGACCTTTACCTCCGGGCAGTAGTTATAGATTTGTAAATGGTTGCAAAGGGATGACTGGATGGATAGATGGATGGATGGGGAGAAGGGCAGAGGACGATAAGTGCAGAACGGACAGACTGGGCAGTAAATTACTTTGCCAATCAACCTTCCCTCTGGGTTCTCTCGACGAAAGCTGTCCAAACTTTGCCCGACTACTTTAAGTAACCCTCCCGCAGTTTGTCCGCGGAAGGCCGAGTGAAAGGGCGGGCAAACAAGGTGCAGGATTAAATGTTGCTGGGAAGGAGAGAGGAAAGGAAAGTAAAAGATGGGGAAAGACTGTTCGACGAAGAGGAGGAGAAGCTCGGGAGCATTTATGCATGTGTTTGTGCTAGACTTGTGCATGAATTTTGAGCACAGGCCAAAGAGGGATGTGCGGTGGGGATGAAAGGGGGCACTCGTATAAAAAAATGGTTAAGGAAGGTTTGCAGTGAGGAATGTGCTGTATTTCTTCTCATTTTAGGTTCAGTAGCTTTTCTCACACACACGCACGCACACACACATACACACACACACGACAGGGTGGGTGGCACGGCAGGGTAATATGCTGTGACTTAAAACATGTGACCTTCCCCAATTACAGCACAGCACAAGTCTCGGGGTCCTTTTGGGTATAAATTTGCCTTAATGATAATAATGATAGTAGACGGCGTCCTCCAGTTCACGCAAGGCATTGCGGCAGCGGGCACATCTTTCTCCGTGACGTTTGATGATGTTAACATTTTAACGTTAAAGTCCCAAAGTAACCTACCGGGAATAAACACCTATATGTATGTCCAACCTTTTTTTTTTTTTTTTGTTTTCTTTTGCCGGAGCCCTGCATTGGCACCAACGCAGGGCTGGCAGCATCATTCACATTAACGGAGAGGGATTGTGTTTTTTTCACGCAGAACTAAAGTTGGTCTGAAAGACACACAGAGATCCGCTCGCGAGCGCGCACAGGAGTAAACTTTTTCTTTTCCACTTTTTTCCATATTAGCAATGGGGGGGTGGGCAACAATTGGGGAGCGCCCCTCCAGCCCCCCCACCGACCACACGTGCAGACAAAACATGCAGAATGCACACAAACACGGCCGCATGCACCTCTTCTACGCTTGTTTTCTGGCAAGTTTGAGAGTGTTTCTGCCCAGAACTGTGAAGAGAGAGTGAGGGCTGTTTGGAATGTTAATTTGGTAATTTGTTTTTTTATATAAGCAGGGGAGAGATGGTGGTGAAGGTGGAGCGAGGGCAGCACAAACAGACTGTGTGCTTGGGTCTGTTGGGTGGGTGGGCGGTGGTGGGGGGGTGGTGGGTTGCAGAGGGTAATATTGGGCAACAAGGTTCGGCTCAGTGATGCAGATGACTCCCGACCAAGTTATTTTTCTGCGAGAGAATCGGGCAAAAATACCATGACGGTCGGAGAGCAAGAAGCACCCCATGCCCATAGAAGGTATTAAGATATCTCTTATACATGGCTGCCCACCCCTCCTCCTGCTCCCCATGTCTCTTACTCTCAGTCGGTCTCTCGTTCCTAAATCTGGGATGGTGGCCAAGTGCCACCAAGGACACTAAGGCTAATAAATCATCCTCGTTTCAACATCTGCCCGGTCCCAAAGAGCTGCCCACCGCCGCCACCCCACCCCTTGTGAAGATGGGTCCGCGGCTTTATTCCTCTTTCAGCATCCCTCCATACTCCCCCACTGACACCCCCTCCCTGACTGACAAAACGCCTATTGTCCCATGCCCAAGTGAAGAAGAGACCCTCTTTTCCCCTCTTTGACAAAAGCCGTCTGAAGCCAAGATGGGGACTGCCAGCCGAGATGCCTGGGACCCGGCAGGGGTGCCCCCGCTCCCCCTTCTACTTTTCTCCTGCCTTCTGGTTCATCCTTCCCTCTCTCTCAATCTCCCTCTCTTTTTTTCTACTTCTAATACTCCCCTCCTGTGGGGGTCACTCACTCGGCTCACCCCCCAACCTTTTCATCATGGTGAACTCTCAGCCTCACATAAAGACATCAAGTGACAGCAGCGAGAGAAAACAGCCAGATTTGGCAGAAAGAGATATTCGACATGGCTGTCAGTGGCCATTCTGCATGCCTTTTGTTCCCTTGGGTGCAGTTGAAATAGATAAATAAACAGTCATAGGCTGAAAAGCCAGGATCAGAAACATGTTGCATTTATTCATATTGAGCAGAGAAGAAAAAAAGAGGCAAAAACCTGCTGCTGCCAATTAAGAAGAATGAGACAAAACTCAGTTCACGGTGTTTAGATTTGTTTTCACGGCCAAAGACGCTATTGAGCGGCTCTCCGCGGTTCGCTCTAAAGATGGCAGTAGGTCTTAAGCATTGTGGGTGTCTCCATGTGGCAGAGAGGATCTGGGAAGTTGTCTCCGCGCTCATCAGTTAAGAAGCACACTCTCCACGGTTACTCACAAGACTTCATTTACTGTGAATGCACACTGCTTTTTCCCAGCACCTCCAACTCACCCCCAACAACAGGGAGCACCGCCCATAGCTGTGCACGGGCCAGCGTCTGTCTTCTCCTAATGAACAAATTCACGCCACTTTGACTTGTCAAGGGACGGCGGAGATGATGCTTGCAAATGTGCCCTCGCAGGGTTGAAACATCTTGTGAGATTCGAATTTTTCAGTGTGCTGCTTTTTCTATTACTGTACCTTAATATTTTATTACTATTTCAAAGACAGCGCACTTTTTTTTAATTATCTTAACACGTCTCACAGTAAGGAGAGTGATACTCATGATTAATACTGTCGGAAATGCTCTTTTATTTAGCAATAAACCGTCTCACTTTTCAGATGGGCCGCAAATCTTAACTTTATGCAAATGTTTTCATTTTTCCAAAGCTGCTCAAGCAAGAAAGAACATTTACCAACAAGGTCCTGTGATGAATTAGTCAATTAGTGTTAGTGGCATTTTTTGTTTCATATTTAATTCTGAATTATGTAGATCAAGGCTCTTTAATTAATGCTTCTTTTTTTTTTCCTCCTTTAAGGGGCTGGGTCATTATGCATGGAAATGTATTAGCCTCTAATTCATAGTTTTCTGTCTGGTTGGGAATACGTCGACACAAAGGGTTCTTAATTAACATGGTTTGCTGCATTATAGTATATTTCGCTAAATATGTTTTGTTCTCTGCATTCCTCCACAACATAGCGATGGCCAGAGTAAATTGATATTCAATATCATTGAAAAAAAATACATACCGGGGAGAAAGAAAGAAAGAAAAAAAAAATCTGTAATCTGATTTTCCGCTCCCAGGCAGGCGGCATTCCTCCACAGCTCTTCTCTCCCTGTGCAAAACATTTAGATTTCCAATTAGCCCCTGAGTAGAATGGCTAATTTACCAGTGAGCAGGCGCCTGATGTCTCAATCTGCCGTGTGTCAGCGCGGTGAAAAGGACTTCTCTTGTGTCTTGGCGCGCGCGCACGCACGCACACACACACACACACGTAGAGACACACAAGCCCATTAAAGATAGAAAACTATACAGAGTGTGGGGGGTGAAAAAAAACAGATCAAATCCAGCATGAGGAGTTGATGACTTTATTTAATAAAAAAAAAAAAAAAAAAAGAAAGAAAGAAAAATGAATAAAAGAAGGAAGAACACTTGGGGGGGAAAAATATATATATATATATATGAAGAGGGGTCTTATTGAGGCACCGGAGCGGCAGGGCAGGCAGCAGCTCAGCAGTGGCCCCAGATTGACTCGTCTGCGAGTGGACAGCCAGCTAGCTCCTCCACACAACACCCACATTGTCGGCTGTGCCAGCGAGCCAGAGCAGCGCTCCGCTCCTCGGGGGGAGGTTCGAGGGGGGGCGGGGGGTGGGGGGCTGCCTGAGACGAACACATTATAGATACATGTTAGCCTTGGCCCCACCATCTGTATAATGTGTGGAGTGCTCAGCGGAAAGGAGACAGAGGAAGGAGGGAGGAGATGAGAAATGAAACGCACATGGCAGTTATTGAAAGCTACAGGGAGGATAAGCCTACCCAACAGCTTAACAGCCTCAAAACAGCCTTTAGACAGAGAGCGCCGCTATCGCTCCAGCATCTACGGAATTTAAAAATATGATGAAATGAGATATTCTGAATCCACGGGGGAGGAGGAGAGAGGCAAACAGATAAAGGGGGAAGACGTGCCATTTTGTTGGACAAGATGTTTGCAGGAATCCGTTGGCTTCATAAAGTTGGCGGTTTTGGCTCTGGTTACCTGTCAGAATCAGCTCTCTGGATCTTCCATCTCTTTCTTTACGTCTGATGGGGCCCCCTGCTGCAGCCCTATCACGCCGTCCAATGGCCAGTCGCGGGCCGCCAGGCTGCCTCCCTCGTCCTCGATGGGGAGAGAGAAAGAGATATTCCTGTCTGGCTCCCAAAACCCAAACAACATTAGTGACACTGTCCTATTTTTTTCCCCCCCAAGCCTGCCGTTAAACACACATAGGTCCCCACAAAATGTTGTTTCAGCTTCTATCTCTCTTGTGTCATTAACCAGAGGCAGGCTGACTGACACCCCCCCCACACACACACACCCCAACCCTTACCCTTCACCCCACCCCACCCCTCCCTGTCTGCAGCCAGTCCCTCATTCAGTTAAGGCCCATCAGCGGCAGCAGTCTTTATCTTGCCCAGGGCAGCCCTGTGATAACACTGTTAACAACACTAATGTGTGGCGTTGGGGAGCCACTGGAGCTGCCACTGTCAGGGTGAGTAAGTAAGGTCAAGAGCTTTTCACATCTGGGGATGTTGCGCCAATTCATCTCCAGCTCCACTTTATTAGTCCTACACTCCTATGCAACCTTTTCTCCCTCATCATCACACTCTTGTCTACCTTTTTGGGGTTTTTTAACCCCGCCCACCCCCACTACGCCCCCGATTCCCTTCCTTGTTCTCTGCTTTCCAATGTTAACATTGTGGGGAAACTGAAAAAAAAAAAAAAACATTAAAAAAAAGAAAAAACTGAGTGAGCTCGGCAGGACTGAGCGGGGCCTTCTCTCCCCGCGTGCCTTAGGGAAAACACTGGTGTTATTTTAGAAATCACACTGTTAAAGATTAATGTGGGCCTGGAGGAGTGTGTCATCGTTCCTTAACGACAGGGCTGAGACGCTGAATAAAGCCAGTACTGTGTTCCGTCCCACAGCCCAAGGACAGATAAGTTTCCTCTCACCAAGCTCAACACTCACACTTCCCCCTCCTTTGTCCAATAACTTTCTCCCTAAGTCATCTATTACAGCTGCAGACCAAAATGAGAATTAATGAGTGAACCGCTCCAAAATCTGTTGCTTCTGCTCTGAGTTTTGTTTGGTCTTTTGTTATTGGTGTTGTTATTGAAATATACTGAGGTTTGGACAGAGAATAGCTTGACTTTGCAAACGCAGAGACAACAACAACAAAAGACGAAGGTCAAGAGGGTGTTCGCAAACATTTTCCATTCCGATTGCTCCAGTTAGATGACTAATGGAAAGTCCCAGCTCCAAATTGTGACCATGCAACTTCCCCAATAAAGTCATCTGTCATGCACTGGCCAGACAGACAGACAGCTATAAACCAGGGTCCATAGACCACAGTAGAGCATCCTATCTGAGCATGTCATGCGTTTGTTATTCTAACAGTCGGGATGATGGTGATGATGATAGGACTACTTAAAAAAAAAAAATACAACCGGTATCGTCAGCGCCAATCAGGATAATAATGATAAGAGCTTTTGACATCCGATGCTGCCGATGATAAAGGCCTGTGAGGTTTGATGGGTCTCAAGTGTGATGTGTGCAAATGGGACTTGCTATCCCTTGTTGAAGGTTCCTGCTGATAACGGAAGCCCTCGATAAGCCGGGGAACATCAATCTTAGTGACACAGATAGTCTCTCCTTTACACTAATAGGGTTGTAAAGGGCCTTCACCTTATACGGCCCAGCTGATAAACTCATTTGTGATGAGCCCGAAGGTCAACCGACTGGATATTCAACCGCATATTAGACAGAGGTTTGTCTTGACCAAGAATAGGATATGTGTCACCCTAACATAGCTGTTGTAAAGGCGGCTTTCATATTCTATGCAGCACCTTTCTACCTTAACGAGAGTCAAGGCACTTTACAGTGCATTACTGCTGCCTCCCACTCACATTCACGTAAACGTACACTTATGGCTGCCACATGAGGTGCTGGTCTGCTCGTCAGGGCTTCAGTGGCTTGCTCGAGGACACTTCAACCGGTAACCCTCCGATCGCTAAACCTCTGCCCCGTCCCCTGAGCCGGTCTGTGATGCAGCTCTCAAAATGGTAAGCTCCAGTTTTTTGTTTTTCATGTCACGACAGATTGAACTTTGGAATGACAGGAGGTGTCTATCAGATATCAAAATTGTTTGGACTACTTGGCAAGTGTCTTGCGCAGTAAAGTCCACGGTTGCACAAAGTTTTTCCATGGCCCTTGTTCCTCAGCGTAGCTGGCCGCATCGTATCGTCAGTTCTGCAACATTTAGCGCACAGTCCTCAGAAGTCTGAGACGATCCGTGAGACGATCAAAGTGGGTGACATGTCAACTCATCTCTGGGTTTTTTTTTTTTTAATGGCAAAAACATCAGACAATGTCCTTTGTACGAGGGAGTGGGACTGCTACATTATCACCGCTCATTATACCGTCTTTGAAGAGTCCTCAAGGCCAAACCATAAAGACTGATGACCGAGCCTCTTAAGATTCATTGTATCAAGCTTTCGTTGACAGAATTTCGCACAACTTTCTTCCTTCCCTTTATTATGTTTTTTTTTTTAATGCCATTTCACTCCAGAAACGCAGACGCTGATCTTTCAAGCAAGTCAAGTAAACAGGACAGTGGTGAACCATGTGATTATGATGTTCTGGGACATTGTAGCCATCTAATCAATTTCATTAGCTGCATAAATCATGACAGCTTGACGTTTATTGTGGGGGTGATGGGTTGATCCTGTGGACTTGGAGACAGCTCCTGCAGTGATAAACGTTGCTATCTCTGGAGAACAAGGATAAATAGAGTGTGTGCACAGAAAGACGCGGCTGGAGAGGAAAGAAAAAAGGAGAAAAAAAAAGCTTGCATGAGATCCCCAAAGAGGTTGCTGTGCCACAACAAATGTTACACTGAGTGAATCAACGATAAGTCCATCTATCATTTCCCGGCATAATCTTAGTGCTTTGAAATGTTTCTTCATGGATGTGATTTTCATTTGCAATATTCTTTGTTGGATAAAGCTTGTCAGCAAATGTGGGGTTCATACAAAGTGCAGAAAGTTTTAAAAGTACTTAATATAAACCATTATGTTCCCAAAGTTATGTTTGAATTTGATGTACTCCTTGAAAAATATTTGATTTACCACATCATCTTGTGTTTGATTTGCACAATCGCTCGAGTGGCGTTATAGATTTATTTATTGTTGTGAAAAGAAAGAAATTATGGCCCGATTTTTTTTTTTTTTTTTTTTTTAACAATTGCACTGATTTAGAAGTGATGGCTTCTAAATTAGGCTCGAGACTAGAGTTTGGAAATATCTAGTCGAGGTACCTTGAAAGTGCCTGAAAAGTGCTTGACTTTTACTCCAAAAAGCTGTACAAGCCTGTGCAGCGACTGAATTATGTCAATACTCCACTGAATGCGTTCAATTGTTCATGCGCTTCGTGGCCGGGGGAAGAACAGCATATTAATAATGAGCATTTATGCATTGTGGCATTGAAGTTGGCGATTTCATTTTTGCTTTAATTTCATGCAGAATGGCCACCGCGGTGAAAGAAGCCAGTTGTGGCCATATCTCCAGACGGTATCTTTTGGCAGTAACAGCTGGCTTAACTGCTCTGTTCTTAATATGTTTCCACCATGGAAGTAATCTGATTGGCCACCGAAAAAAAAATCACAAGGATAAACAGTGAGCTAGTTACAGTCCATTTGCTACAGACAAACGCATTTTGTATGTTATCTTCACATCGTACTCAAAATAATACACAATCTAATAGCTGCTATTAGAGCCATTAAGCTGCTGTTATTATTGTTGGTATTTTTATCGTGACCATGCTTCAATCAGTGGTAATTGCACTTTTTTTTTTTTTTTTTTTTTACTTTAACTCAAGTTTTTCACTTGACTTGCTGATGGCATCATGCAATGCTGAGTCAATCACACACTAGGGTGTATTAGTTTCAATAAAAGGAGGGACAGTGTCACGTTTGACAGATGCAGCGTTCATCGGGTCGCCGTCGTTCGGTAGCAAATAAAACCTATGAAACTGAGTGTGTGTTCAAGCCTATTGGCGCAATAAACAGGACTTAAATCACGGCCTACCTGTCTGACAAAGAACACTGGGGGCTGTTTACTCTTTCCCCAGCACGCGCCACGCCATTCGCTGCTGTCCTGTAAATGACCTAACATGTAAGCTCTTCCTTATAAACACTGAGGCCAAAGCAGAACAAAAAGGCGATTGAGAGTGTTAAAAAAAAAAAAAAAAAAAAGGCCAAAGAACTGAGCTGATTTTTAGAGCGTTCAGGGGGCAGACGACCTCTCTCAGCTCTTCGGCTTGTCTCCGTTTCAAACTCTTGTATCCAAAATTACCCGGGGTGTAATGGTACATGTATTCGTACTGAAACTGTCACAGTACCGACATCACAGCTCGGCCCACGACAGTCGCATGACGAATGCATGTGGATGGGCAAAGTCGGTCACACGCGGCAGCGCCCGTTTTTCCAGTCGAGGTGGCGGTAACGCGCGTAGAGGTGGTTTGCCGACCACCATTAAACAACAGAAGAAGAGCGAAGCAAAATGAAACAAAGCACAAGAATCCACCAGAGTAACTGGGGAACCGCCTGCTTCTTTTAAACAGAACACGTTGCTAATGCATATCAAACGGCATCACTGACATACGGTAATAATCGGAATTTGGTAAAAGAAAAGCGGTTTAACAACTTTTTTTTTTTTAAGAAGCCTCTACATGTGATAGCAGACAGGACCTAAGACATCACAGAGACTATTTGCATCCACATTTACACGACTGCACGCCCTCACATGCAGCAGCTGAGGCTCCTTCTTCAAGTATTTATTAAAAGTGCTGGAGCCTCCCTAAAATGGTCCGTCCTTTCCCTGCATTTCCTGACGTACACGACTTATATGAGAGCATGAGTATGAGGATGTTTAAATACGTCCTACTATCAGTGGAACACATTCAACCCATACAAATCCCCATACATGACATGAGAGGTGCTTTTCAGCATTGGAGCCGATTGTGACCCATTGCTCTTCAGAAATATGACTTATGCGAGTAGGTATGTTTTGTTTACTGTCCACTGCTCAGCGCACCGCCGGCTGTAGCAACAATCTATGTAGTTCTAATAGACACTAGCAAAGACAAACTGTAGCTTGCACAGCTTTCCAAAAAAATGAAAAGAAATGCATTCGGTACTTTTTGTTTCTTTTCTCCCCCCCACTCTGCGGAACCATACAGAACCATGACCCCGAAATCGAGGTGTGTACCAAACCCTGAGGTCTGTGTATCATTACACCCCTCGTAATTACCCCTCTGCATGCAAACAAACACACACTGATACCCCTGTGCAGGAAATCCACGTTCAGGCCTTGTTTATTTATCTGCGAGAGAGTCACTCAGCATGGTTTCTGGTCTTCTCAAGCATCATCATCATCATCATCACCACCGTCGTCGTCGTCGTCATCATCATCATCATCGTGTGCAGGACTTGACCTCTGTATAAACCCTCAGAACCCCGAAGAAAGCCCCTGCTTGTCCCAGGCACTGACCCATATATACACACGCTTAGCCTCCAAGTCACTAGAGACTTTTCACTTCTATGTTTGGGCCTGCGCCCGGGCTCCTCATGAATGTATGCAAGTGTGTGTGTGTGTGTGTTTGTGTGTGTGCGGTGGGGTTGGGGTTGGGGAGGGAGTGGGGTGATCCGAAAATGCAGAGAAGCCACAAGATGGATTTGCAGCTCGATGTCCGACCAAATAACAGACACACACGTACAGATGCGACAACCACGCTCTCACCCCAGCAAAAATTAGATTTACTTTCCTAAATGTGTCTTCCTCCTTTCACTTCCTTCTGCCCATGTTAACTCTCTCTGATTTGAAAAAAAGAAGGGGGAAAAAAAATCCCTGTTTATGTTGAACTTTGCAAGTGGTGTCAATAGTTAGCTTGGCCCCATGAACAGTTTGCAGTTTATCTGCCAGTTATCGGACTTCTTTTATTCCAACTTAAAGGAATTCCAGGTTTGAACTGGGAATTTATATAGATTAGACTGATTGTGTGCTTTCTGGTGTCTGATTTGCACACGTTCCGTCTGCTAGGAGAAACTGAGATTAGAGTATTGAACGCGAGTCGCCTGAGCTGAGCAGCCATTGTCACGGCATAAATGTGAGCGGTCGTACATGCATCGACCTCGCTGGCGTCCCACTCAGCCGAGGTATGTGGAATGAAGTATCTGTGGCGTGACCCGTGATTCAATCTATATGCCCTCAAGTCAAGACCCTAAATCTTGCTCCCATAACCCCCCCTGCTTGCTATGAGGCAATATGTGTCATGGAAAGAATAGGAGATCATTAGAAATATTGCAATATTATTTTTCTTCCTGTTGCCATATATCGATAAACTGCAACCTTTATCAAAATGAGGAGGGGGGGCGGGGGGGTGCGCGTGATATATCATTATCTGAAAGGCATGCCGCGACACAGGCTGATGCTGTGTTGGCAATCCTCTTAGGCCAAAAGGTGGGGTTATTTATTGGGCTTTAAACCTGCAGCTGTCACAACATCTGCTAGCGCAAGATCTATCGGCCCACACTTATTCACTTATGATTATTACCGATCATCTGCCCAAATGACTTATCAATAAAGTGGAGGCCAAGCAGATAATTTATCTGTATGGCTCTGTCAATATCAAGTTCAGAGTCAACAGCCTTAAAAGGATAAAGGACCTTAGACATCGGATGATGGATGGTTGTATATGGTCTCCATGAAAATATGACCCTTTTAATAAATTTGCAGGATCTTAAGTTGTGCTCTCCTTCTCCCTCCACCTCCTTTTTGCATTCCTTTCCTCTCTTTTCAATGAAAGTGGACTTAATATCCCGGGTTTGTTTGCTGACTAAGTGCAAACCTCGCCGAGCACATCACTTCCCTCGGCTTCAAACACCCCAACTGTCAAACCTTATGAACACAAATATTTGATCCGCTTATTTGTACCATGTGTTTAATGCGTGGCACTTAGACCGCACATGTCAACGCAGGACCGGTGAATCACACGGGACTTTGAAATGATGAGACAAACCTGTCCGGGGTCGACGCAAAGCCCTGCCAGGATATTTCACAGTGGCATTTTCCCCATAAATCACGCAAAGACTCCGAGGACATGCAGGGTCAACGCTCGCTCTGCAAATATCGGCCGATTGTGTTTGACAAGTGGCCGTGACTTTCCAGAGTCGCACAATAGTTCCGAGTGTTTGCATTCCAAATCTAACCTTTGTGCGCTAAGCTCTATCTCACCAACAGTTCTCAGTTCCGTCACAGGCCGCACCCTGCACAGACCCATCTGGATGTAGGGTTGGGTAACAGCGTTGGCTTCAGTGCGATGTGATAAGTGTCAGGCTAATCTGATCCCTCTCCAGACAATGGCATCTCATGCACTCCTCGGGAATCTTTTTACTTTGACTTCCGCCCGAACCGCGCATGATTGTTTCGCGCCAAGGCGTCGCGGCAAAGCGGAGACGGTAATGAGGAATCAAACGGTGGTTGTGTTGGAGGGCAAAGGCGGGGGAGACGGAAAAAGAGAGTGGGCATTTCTTAGTAGCACGTTCCTCTACATTTGCATTGGCCAAAGCACCTCCAGCTACCCACTTGGTTATCGTATATTCAATTTAACAAATGCATAGCTCCCTGGCATTCAGCAGCAAGAGTTTCTGCCTTGTCTATGTCGTCTTCCCGCCTGCTTTGGCTCTGTGGTCAACCTCATGGTAAAGGCATTTTTTTTATTTTTGTTGTTGTTGTCTTTTTTTTCCCCCCCAAGAAATGATCGCTCTGGTCTTTTTCAAGGTCAGCTGTCAGGGCTTCTTTCTCCATGGAAGTCTTGAACTAGTCCAATTTCACAGCCTCTTAAAGGACAAGCCAGATGGACAAGAACAGGGACTAATTGCCAAAAGGCAGACTGGATCAGACATGTAACCTTAGTCAAATAGACTTGAACGGATTCTAACAGGAAAGTGTAAAAGCTTTGTTATCAGGTAGTTCAAATAGCAACAGGCCTCAGAGAAAAACACTGGAGACTTCATATCCCCATTTCTTTTTCTTCCTTTTTTGGGGGAGTTGTGGCGTTCCGTTGTTTTTAAAAATGTTTGACTCACTTTGCCAGTATCTGGGAGTCAGAGGATCCATTTGTTGAGATCATGTTTGACATGATGGTTAGGTCTGATTTTAAAGGCTCCAACAATGAAAAGCAGAGCCTCCCCTTTCAGCCCCCTTCCCCCCCCTTTTTTTTTTCCTTCTTTTCTCTCTGACACAAATACACATTCCCTGCAGTTTATTATTCAGCATGACCCACAGTGAGGGACTGCTTCCTCTACCATCTATACATCATAAAGATCAATAACCCATCCAGGGCAATGCCACCACAACTAAATCCTGTCAGCGTGCCAAGAAGCTGCAAAAGTTCCCAATAAATGTGAGCAAAACTTTCAATTTGTGGCTTTCTTTGGTGTGGCTGTTGCAGCAATGGGTTGTCAGTCAGGGACCTGGTTCAAAAAGCACTGAGGTTTGTTTGCTGCTGGATCTTTTTGGAAACTTGTGGCTTTGTGACATCCGCAGCTATCCATTGGGCCGTGTTGCTGTATTGCCTCATATATTTCAGAGTTGAGGAGAATTGTTTTTGGCAACAGAATGCTAACATTTTCCTATGGTGAAACCGTCCAACTAGGGCCCAGAGGATGATGATGATGAGCAAGCTTTGCGAGGTCTTCCTGCAGTTGCTATGGCGACTTGCTTGGCCTTCTCATTAGTAAGTTTTATGAAGAGATGATTACTCATTATAGGTCACCCTATCAAGGTTTGATTTGGATTACACTGGCACAGCCACCACGTATGCTTTATGGGTCCCATATAGGAACCCCCCCCCCCCATGGGCCAATTCTGCTGGATTTTCATGTTAAATGAGTTCTGGAAATGAGTGGGATTCTGCTCCATGATGTGTTTTAGACTGTGACAACTCTTGTAAAAACAAAGAGGCAGTCCACACACGTCTTACTTCTCTCCCCACGTCGTGTTTTCTTTTGTGTGCTTGGTCATCATGGCGCGTCAATACGAATGGTCCTAAAGTGGCGTTGAAAAACTCCCGACTCTGTCCAATAACAAAAGCTGTGCTATGAAACGCTAATAACGGCGGGGCTTTCCCTCCCGCCTAGTGCGAGAGCGCACGCGGCGGACGGAGCGAGATACGCGTCCCCTCGCGCACGCACAAACCATACATTTATGCATAACTCCTAATGAGGGTCTGGACAGCTCTTGGTGGAAGGATTCTGCAGGTGGCTGCACTTTCATCAAGCCACGGCTGGATTTGTTTATGTTTGAGGTCATATGGACCCGAGCCGGAGTTTGTGTGCCCAGACACACACACACTTTCTAATTACCCTCGCTTCAGTGTTTTCTCTTTTCCATAAGACATATTGACATGTCAGCCTTCAGCAGGCAAGATACAGAACAAATGGACATTTTTACCTCTCTCTCTCTCTGTGTAGTGGAAAATCTATCCCCCTCAACATAGGCCACTCTCTATTTGGACATGTCTCACCCACCCAGAGTAAAAGTCACTTTGAGAAGATGGTGACACATGCAATAAATCATAGCGCCGCCAGTCAGTGGCCAATCACATTTTCCCTCCCTAATTAATAGCTTATTTATTTGCTTGGTGAGGTCCTGTGTGCGTGTGTGTGTCTTTCTGTCTGTGTGTGTGTGGGCATACAGTGTGTCAGTGTTGAAAGAGCATCTCCACCTTTCTTTTTGTTCAGGGGAGTAACATAAGTGCAAAGGCCCCGCTGGAAAGTGTCTCTCAGTCTTTTAAAAATCCCTTAACTGGATTACGTTTCAGCATGCAAACAATTTGGTTTAGAATTTCACAGTATTCCAAACAAGGAAGCTTTATAATTAGCATTTTCCTAACAGCTTTTTTTTTGTTGTTGTTTGTTTTTTGTTTTAGAGGTTTCGACAATAGAAAGGCCCACACAGCCCCGACCCCCCAACCTGACACTGGGAGACATTAGGGCATCAGTAAACCGCTGCTGTCTGCTTGCATGTCTTCTACAGTTTTGTGTTACGCTTGCACAATTTGATACACACACACATATTTACACTTGGCATGGAGCTGAACGGAGCAGGGGGAAAGTCCAGAAATTGTCCTACAGTTGCTGAACGCCTGGTAGCATTTTAGGCGACCCAGCCAAGCTGTTGGTTTAGTAAACTGTTGCAGCTGGTCTTGTACATTACAAGAAAGGGGAAGTCCTCGTTCTCTCCTGGTCCTGCTTTTATTCTCTGTATATTTTACTATCTGCTCCATCATCAAAGTGCTGAAAGATCGCAGGGACATTCGGAGCAGTAAAAATTACTTATTTTTGATGAAAGCAAATTTGATTTAAATGCATCGAAGAGCTGCACCAAAGTGAATGGACGAATAAAAAGGGACTGAACAAAATGTCATATATTAGAATGATTACATTTTTTTAAAATTTGTTCAAGAAATTGGCTTATTAAATTTTTTCCGATATCTTTTATATTCAGGTGTTTTTTGGTGGACAACATAACTGTTTCTCAACGTTGTGAGTCGCTGCTCATCCGAGTAAACTGATATTTATTTCTGCTTTTGCATTACACAGACACATTACACACATGCAGTTACACACCCTCAGAGGTCACCATCAGCTGGTTAAGTTAACGCCATGCGGCGACTTACACTGATTATGCAAAGAAATCAACTGTTTCAGCAGAACGTTTTCTCACACATTAAACGCTAAAAGGCCTGCATTCGTGTTGCTCTCTCTCTGCCTGTCCACCCATTCACACTCACATTCATGCACTGTAATAGGACTAATTAGGGGTTCAGTGTCTTGCTCAAGGACACTTTGACACAGTCTGGAGGAGCCGGGGATCCACCCCATAGCCCCCTGATTACGAGATGGCCAACACCTGAGCCACGCTGTCCCACTTAGAGTCTAGAACGCACACTATGATGCTGTCATGGGTGTCACTGTATAAAAAAACAACAACCAAACAATCCCCTTGATTATGATTGATTATTCACCAGTAACAGGCCATAACGTACACCGCATGGACACGCAGTGATCAGATATCAGTTGAATAGTCCTTTAGTGCCGCCATTTAGCACTCTAATGCGATCATTTATTAAAACAGAGAAGCCCCCGTTATGACTCAAACCAACGCGACAATTCTTGCCAAGAGGTGGAGACTCAGGTCCCCATCTGTGAGCTGCAGATGACTGTCCTCCTACATCACCGACGGGCAAATAAAGACAAACTTATGGGCGTCTTCATCTGGGGCGCCGCGCACGTGAACACGTCGACAAGCTCGTGTACGATCCGTGATCAGCCTCCTGCGAACTGAGGCCGTTAATGTGGGAAGCTGCGTGGAACCAGTTGCTGTTTTGCCAGAGTTCAAAGAATAACCTCACAGTTTCCGTGGCAGTATACCCTGCAGATAAATGTCTCTTTTCCAATCAGGGTGGAGCATGTTCCTTTAAGAAAATACAAACTTTTATGTGTCAGCTGTAACATAAGGGCGACCAGTCTTGTCACGACAACACAAGTACTGTTAAAGGGCAGATGGGGAGGATAGGGAGCAGGGAAAGGGAGGCTGAGATATGCCATGTGTCCGCCCTTGAGGAAGTTTTATAGGCCTAATTCCACTTCAACTCGGAAAGGCGCTAGGCCGCCGGCCCCGCCCCACTTGAAAACTACTCTGAAAACAGTCCGCATCTCTTCTTTGATGCTGGGTCGCCATCAATGGCCTTCAGAGAGAGACAGACAGGCCGACAGAGACTCCGGTTTGACATTATATGTGAAATGCCCCCTCACTGCAGCCGGGCAGAACCATCTCTTCATCATTCCCCCACTTCCCTCATTTCCTCTGGCAGACACTGGGAGCATTCTACCACCCATCTGCCCCCAGTAAATATTGCTTGAAGGCTTAATTATACACACACACACTCCCAGACACGGTCTCAGCGAAATTTCCTGCAACGCTGAAGCAGAGAATTAACGTCAAATCTGTGGGGTATTCATTCATCAGGATGGGTGTGTGTGCGCAGTGCTATGTTTGCCTCTGTGTATGTGTGTGTGTGTGTGTGTGTGTGTGTGTGTGTGTGTGTGTGTGTGTGTGTGTGTTTTTGTGACCTCTCAGTCCATTATTATATCCCTCTGGTCACATTTGTTGCCCAGAGGGTCTGTGTGATGAACTGTGAACGCCCTGTGCTCATGTCATCAAGCAGCCACAGTCGCAACCCCTGCCCAGGAATCAATATTCTCTTTTTATGTTTAAAACAACATTTTTTTTTTCCCCCACCCTCTCGCTGTCTTGCTTTGAATTTTTGAAACAGCGCAAATTTCCCTTCACCTTTTAGAGCCGCTTCTGTTTCTCTCCGCAGATGATGAACGACCACGAAGAGGCCTCGACTGATGGCTGCATCAAAAAGGTAGGAAAGTTTACACTGGTGAACCGATCCGCTCTGCGCAGCGCAGTCCGCTGTCACTTTCTCGCGAGGTTTAAGCATCCTCACACATGTCCATGGTTCTACTGTAAGTCACGGAGCGAATGGATATTCATTTTTTTTATATACCGGTCACAGGAGCTCACACACACACACACACACCACGCTCGTCGCAAAAAGGGGGAGTGAGGCTCACGGGGAGCCTCACTTCACTCAGACAGTGACACTGGCACGCAGGCCGATACATCCCATTAACCAGCCACTGACCACTTTATGAGGTGATAAATTTATTGAAGAGGCTGGGCAGTTTGCTTTTACAGCCGGTGCCGCCAGGTCAAGACAGGACGGCGCAGGAGTTCATGTCCATCTAATGGTCCATGAAAGAACAATGGCTGCAGCCGAGTGGACACACTGTCGCTGACTGGAGCGGCTGGGGGGAACCGGCTCCCGCGGAGGTCAGCGGCAGGGCTGTTAAACCTGAAATCAATGGCTGACAACGAGAGGACGATAAATCACTTTGGGCCCCATCTTTGTTACGAATATTTTTAGGTTTTAAGTTTTGAGCTCATCGAGATCCAAGGCTCTTGCCTTGAAAAGTAGGAATTAGTCATGCATTAGCGTCGGAGAGCCCTTTGTTGACGGAACGAGACGAAAAACAGGTATCATGTTAAGGACGTGCGCTGCGGCTGTTTCCATATGCCGTTATTTTCAAAATTCAAATTGCGTACGTTCAAACAGTCGAAACATCCGAAGCGGAAACACAGCGCCCACCTTCCTTTACCGAGTACGTCATCGCTAAACAAAAGCAGGGCACAACGGCAGAGGCGAACGTGGTCCGAGAGAGAGCACACCATTCGTAAAATGACGTAATTTGCAATTAGGAGCAATCCGGTTATTAGAAAAGTAAGGTCAAATAAATGTCCTCATTTACATTTCAGGTCAGGGGTCGCGTTGCTGCAATAAACAGGCGGGCATACAAATCACTGACTGCCTGGCTGATTTGAAATCGTACTTTAGTCAATGAGCTTATTTTAAGAGCTGACCGCAGGTGGTTTGGGCCGTTCCCTGTTTACCGCATATTCGCACAATGTGGCAGAACCTGGACGGTTTTCAAAACTACCGGACCACCCCCCCCGCCCCGCTCTGCACGCATATTTACACGCGCACAGATGCATAGATATGCACGCACACATCTATACTCTGATAAAAGACATTTGTAGCGCACAAAATCGACACAGATGGCTGATACAGTGCACTCACCTACAGAATGTAAAATCCAAATACGCACACACACGCACACACACACACACACACACACACACACTCACGCTAAGCCACATCTCATTATGCAGAGTGTGAGTTGCGGTGGGCTCTCATCGGGCGGTGGCAGACCGCATGCCTGTTATGAATATGAATGAAATTATACACGATCCATTCCTTATGACATGACTCATTCATCTACATCGTGCAGTCTTGCACACGCACGCACACGCACGCACACACCGACTCTCCCTGCCCTCACCTTCATTAGCATAGCCATGCTTGATTAAGGTAAAGCGTTAATTGAGTTATAACTTGTGAATAAACTAGAATAAACTAGGTGACTGTGTGTTATTTAATGTCGCAATTAGCCAGTCTGTTGCACATAAAAGCAACAACAGGGACCATTATGTATACATACCTTTTTTGTGCATCCTTCTAGTTTTTAATACATGCAGCAAATCACTGTAAAATTATATTCTAACCATTTTCATAAATCCTTACAGGAATAAAACCGGGTAGGCTCAGGCAGCAAAGTAGGCACAACACTTCAATGGATAAAAAAACTCACTTTTGGCCTTTCTTTTTTTCTTTTTTTTTAAATTGCATGCATGCCAGATAGACGTGCCGCAGATATTTCACATGTAATGGCAAATTTTGCAGCCTCGTCAGTGCATCTCGACATAAAGTAACGGCACTGTGATTGGCCCATTTCGTGCTGAACAGCTCTCAGAAATGAGCCCTCCTCCACGTTCACGTACGAGTCTGCAGTGCCGCGTCTCATTACCAAACAATCATAGTAATGCCGAACACTCTCAGCTCTTCACTTCAACAAGCTAAAGTAATCTCAGATCGAGTAAGGACAGTTCTTTGGGGGTTTTTTTTCCATTTAAAGAGGCAGAAGCCACTGAATTTATGTAATGTAAAATCATAGAAAGCTATAGAGGCCCTACGGTTGGTACAGGAACACATGTTCACCCTTACACATATCAACAGGTTTATTCCACACTGCTGAGTTTGTGTCAAAGCAAACTTAAGTCACCCTCCCCCCCTCTCTCTCTCCGACTTGGGTGGGGGTGCACTGGTAGTTTCATGGTTAAGGCGGGGGATAAAGCGTAAGCAAAGATGTTATTGTAGCTTCTCCAGCTCCAGTCCACTTACCGAAAGCTGCCCTGAGCATGTGTGTGTGTGTGTGAGCGGGAGAGAGAGCGAGAGAGAGAGAGAGGCCTTGCAGTCATATCCATGGACCAAGCCATGCTGCTTACACAGGAGCCCCCATCGAAACACGTGCATCTTAACGCCCCACATGGACAGAAAATAGTCAGATCCGAAATCTGAATCTCCATCTCTCTCTCTCTCTCTCTATCTCTCCCTCTCGTTATCTCTCTCTCTCTCTCTCTCTCTCTCGCTCTCTCAGACAGGACGGTGTTGATAAAGCTATAGATTGCTATCGGCGGCTATGGGGATAGAATCGGGGATTGTTTGGCTTGGCCTGGTCCAGCCATACAAAACTGGACTATCTCTCTGTTTAGCTGTCTAGGCCCTGCTTACATAGCTCTCATTCTCACACCGCACATACGGTGAGATGTGTGTGTGTGTGTGTGTGTGTGCGTGCGCATGCGTGAAAGTTAATAGGGTGTCAGAGGACTTGTGTTTCTTTTTGGATTCCTTGGATTTAAAAGTGGTAGCGAGATACGGAATGTCGGGGAGGGAGAAGAAGACAGTCCATGCTTTGTATATGTGTGTGTGTATTTTGTGTGTGTGTGTGTGTGTCTCCATGTGTGTTAATCCTCATCTTCAGAAGAGCGCCGCTGTCCATCCTGACGTGTGTAAACACTCCAGCAGATCAGATGGCAGATAATGACTTCCAGATAGACACCCTCCATTCAACCAGCAGAGAAAATCAATGAGCACTGATTGCTTTTTTCCCAAGACGACCATCTCCCCCCCGAAGGCTACTATCTTTCTCTCTCACTCTCTCTCCGCCTCTATCTCTCCTCCTTTTCCTCTCAATGTCTCTCTCTCTCCTTCTCCAAGCCTCATTCATTCACCTCTCAATTCATCGGAGATTGAATCAATTCATGCCGCTTTTCACAAGGGATTTGCTGCGAAAAGATACGGCGGACTATCTCATTACGACGATCTCTGTCTGTGTCGCACTTCCTCTCCTGTTTGTCGGCGTGAGCGTGGACATGCTGCCTAACACGCTTCTCCCGAGCTCCGATCCCGCACAGATAATAATGAATGCACTCCTGTGACATACACGCCACTCCATTCCCCTTTGTATAAATTAGCGCTCATTGTTGCCCATCTGCGTCCGGGTGCAAAATGCGTATCGAGCCTGATTTTGAGGTGGCGCGGATTGCAAATTCTTGGAATTTGGAATTTGCAACCCGGGGCTGGAATTCGCGCTGATCTATAAGTAGGTTTTTCCCGGTCGGTGCTGAAAGACTGGGGGCCAAATGAGGGTGAACTGCAGTTGTGGTTCATGTGCATACACTTAAGCGTGAAAACCTTTTTTTTTTTTTTTCCCCCCCATATCAAGATGGGGAATTGAGTTTCTAAAGAGGCTAGCTAAATGACCCGAAATGTATGAGGCTATTACGTGGACAGAGGGAAGCTCATGGGTCACAGAAGTGATACATTGCCGCAGGCCGTAGTTTACCCCCTGCCAACCAACCCGCGAGCCCCCGTCCGTCCCCCCCGGCTTAAATAGGCTCATGATTGATTGATAATTATGATAATTTGTTTGAAATGATTATCTGGATATTATAATCACTGCCACCCCAGTGTGCCACGGGCACAAGCCATTTTTCATAATGCTGAACGTCTCTAATGTCCTCTTGTTACAGAGACCCTGTGAATGTGTGTCTGTGTGTGTGTGTGTGTGTGTGTGTGTGTGTGTGTGTGTGTGTCTGTGTGGGGTTTGGGGCGGGGGGGTGTGAATGCCTGGCGCTTGGCAGTGGGATCCCTAAGGCTTCAACTTGACTGAGGAGTGATGATCCAGAGAGCAGGAAATGGAGTGAAAACAGTCACAAAAATGACTCTGTAACTTTCTCTGTGAATTCCATGTAATGAATGTAGAGATCTGTATATGCTTGCAGGGATGTTGGCTGCCGTGCTGGAGTAGTTGCTTTGGCCAAGAGGACGATGTGTTCGCCCACGTCCGCTGGTTTGTTTGTTGGCAGGATTATGTATAAACTATGGCAATATAGCCTATTTCACAGATGTAGATGGGCGGATAAAGGATTGGTCAGGATAGAAAACATTACGATTTTTGGGGGGCGCATCCATTCAAAATAGGAAAAAAACATTTTAATTTTTTTTTTCTTTTTTACATTGGCCTAAGTGGAGGTTCTTATGTTTATGTGCGGTACAGAGTGCCCTTTTAACTGTCGTTTCATTTATTTCCCAACCAAGATAAAAACATACTGTCAGCAAATTCACTCTTTAACCCTTTTTTTTCAGTGATTTCTTAAGACAAAATGCCAAGTATTTGCAATTACCGCCTGCTTTTCTCTGATCAGAGCTTTATAAATTGTCGCTATAAGCAGTTTACAGTGTTGGAGGAAAAAAATAAAGATGCCACATCTGGGTAATTGTTGGAAAAGCTATTTCCCTCTCTCCCTCTCCCTCTGCATCTCTCTCTCTCCCTATATATATATATATAGCTTCTTTTTTTTAAGAAAAATGGAGATGGCTCTATAATCATGAAGTAGGGGATGTGTGAATGGATGGGTGGATAAACAAAGTGAGGACAAAACGTTTCATCTTCTCATTTATTTTTGTACAAACTTTTGTACGTGACATGCAAGTTCCCAAACATCTCATCATCACGCCGCCCCAATCATCCTGTCGTCTTTTTCATCGAGAGAAAAAGGAGGGGATGGGTGTGTTGGGTGTGCGTGGGTGCGTGCGTGCGTGCGTGTGCGTGTGTGTGTGTGTGTGTGTGTGTGTGTGTGTGTGTCATTCGGGATGGTGCATGTGGGTTAGAAATAATATTTGTGGTTTTCCCTTCGCCCTGAGATGACTTAATGATGATATGGGTCTCTTTCTTCTACTGGGCAGGGTTACATTTTAATGGGCCCTGAGTGACATGTTTTCATTTGACTGCGTAGCTCCGTAACCCCCCCCCCCCCCCCCCCCCCCCCCCCCCCCCACCCCCCCCCCCCCCCCCCCCCCCCCCCCCCCCCCCCCCCCCCACACCC
>CAAKHG010043782.1:0-10269 GCA_901007715.1 Dactylopterus volitans
ACCACAAATGTCACATTTACCTGTAAACAGAAGCGCACTCAAGGATGAACTCATTCAAGCTATAAACTATCAGCTTTTTACTGATTTACAGACTTTGATGTTGACAACTGTATGACATCACAGAGTCTCTTTATCGCTCTCTTTTTCTCCCTCTTTATGTATAATAATTATATAAACAGTAAACATACAATATGCAGACAGGAGCCATCATCTATCTATATATTTCAGCCTTTGCACGTATGCAGTGGACTGAATGGGGAGAAATATTTTTTGCGATTTACTTAAATATGATTTTTGAATATGTAAAAACGGGAACAAATGTTAAAATGTGGTAGCGGTGTGATATGCTCCGTTGACAGCATATTTCAAGTTGGGGTACTTCACTCAGCTTTGCCCATCTGGTTACTTTGCCACCATTATTTTGACAGTAAGGATTGCATTTTTTAGATACTGTGTATAATCAAGCATGTCATAAAAAAAAATTGTAACATCCTCTGGTACAGGTTAATTTAGCATATAAAAGATGACAAATATAATAACTAAAATTAGCTTCTACTCAACCAGCTGCTTATGTATTTATATATATACTACTAAAATAAACCCCAAAAACTGGGACAGGGACTTTTCTACGATATGATGAATCCTTTTTGCCTTTGATACATCGTGGTAGTGTTACTTTAAATATGAAGTGTTATCATGTAACATAAGATCATTACTTGCACGAAGACCATGGAGCTGAAAGGTCCAGGCCCCGGCTTCTTCAACTGCCCAGACGCGGTCGCAAGCAACAAGGTTGTTTATTTTCATGATGCGTTTTAAACATGAGGTATTCATACCATAGTATTATTATGACGTTAACGCCATAAAAAATAACCTGTATAGCTAATATTTATAGCTACGCAGAGATCAAAATTCCTGCCAAACTTTATCAGTTGAGATTACAGCCAATCATCATATGTCAGACATCGACAAGAAGCGTTTGCTTCTTATCCACATTCCCTAAAATACAATTCCGTGCTCCTTTGCCGTCTGTCTGTCCTTCTCACTCAGTCTCGACATTTGCACTTCGAAGGTTTTGTCGAAGGCGCTGTAGTCCACGCGGAACGCCCCCTTCTCCAGGGAAATGCACGACTCGAATCGGTGGCCCCACAGAAGCTCGTCCTCCGTGTAGGACGTCCTCGCCTGGCACGTCATGCCTGCAAAAACGGGGGAACAGTCAGAGCCTCCGGCGGATGTCACCCTATTTTGAGAAACGCCACCATTTAAAAACTAAATGGAATACAGCCATAGTTTTGATGTTCAGTGCTGGTGAAAAGGCATTTGATGGACGTTTCCACTCTAATGTACCTGCCATCTGTTATTGCTGGTTCTTGGACCATCGTTGGAGTATAAAACAGGAATACTCACTTGGGGGCAATCTGCAGAGTTTCAGGAAATACCACTTTGACCAACAATAATATCACAACAAGTGCAGAATTAAATATTTGCCCCGGACAATGTCTACACCGCGGTTGCTGTGACACTGAAATATAAGATAAGGGAGCAGACATGCACAGGGCGCAGCTGTTTCTTAAAGCCCAACCAGCAGGCCACATGATCTCCACAAGAAAATGAAGATGAAAAGGGTCCCACGGATTGGGTTGGGCATTGCTTTCAAACAACGCTGTTTAAGATGGACAAAACTTAGAAATGCTACAAACCGGATGCTTCCACGATGCCCTCCAGGATGACGATGATCTCAAAAGTCTCCCTCTTCAGGCGTTCGGCTCCCACCTCCCAGAAGGGGCTGCTCTCATTGATGACGTGGGTGATGGTCTGCGGCTCCACCAGGAGAAGCCTGTCCCCCCCAGTGTCGTAGCCCAGATTGATCTCCGACTGCTCCAGCGGGATGAACTCGCCCTCCTTGGTCTGCCTGGACTTGATCAGCTTGGCCCGGATCTTGGCGTCCACCATGTGGCTCTCCCTCAGATCCCCGATCCGGAAGAGCACGCAGAGCCTCCCATCGCGCTCGCATATGACGCAGTATTTGCTGAAGATGAGCGTCTGGGCTCTCTGCTGCGGCCGGGAGATCTTCACGAACATGCACCCCACCATCAGAGCGTCGATAATGGAGCCGAGGATGGACTGGACCATCAGGAGCACTGCGCCTTCAGGGCAGCTAGCCGTCACCATCCTGGAGCCATACCCGATGGTCCTCTGGCTCTCTAAGGACAGCAACAGGGCCGAGAGGAAGCTGTCCACATTTTCGTAGCAGGCCTTCCATTGCTGGTCGTGCACGTGGGCGATGTCGTCCCGCAGCCAGGCACCGAAGAAGTAGATCCCGCCAAAGGCCACCCACGTGAGAATGTAGCATGTCGTGAAGACAAGAAGGAACCAGCGATACTTGAGGTCCACCAATGTGGTGAAAATATCTGAGATAAAGCGACTCTTATCCTCTATGGGCCCCAGATTGACCCTGCACTTGCCATCCTTGGTGACGTAACGCTGGCGCTGATTGCCGGCCGCGACGTGCAGCGGCTGCCCGTCGCCCAGCAGCTTGCAGCGCTTCTTGTGAGCGTTGGTCCCGGTCAGCTTCTCCGTTGGACGGGCAGGAGCGTGGCTGCCGCCGGCGGAGCACCTCGATTGCCATTTGGAGCTGAAGCGCTTGAGGTTTCGGCTGCGATGAAGACGCTGGGGCTTGTGGGCCTCCTCTGTGATTTCCGGAGGGCCTGCTTGGATGGTGCACTGATGGAGGGGCTCCTGTTTGCCCAGAGTCAGAGTCAGAGAAGAAGACGGGCTGCGGGGAGTCTGCGTCTGGGTGGGTGAGGTCTTCTGGGAGGGTGAAAGTGACAGGCAGTTTGCGTAGTTCAGGTTTTGGGTGCAAAAGGTTCTTCTGATGGTCACCACGGAAGCAGTAGTGGGTTTGGCTGCAGCCTGAAATGAAGGGCGACAACGTATCCAATAATTCATCATGAATGACAGGCAAGCTCAACGTATTTGTCCCCCTCCAGTGCCTCATCTGAAATGTGGAAACCGAGAATTTTGGGAGCTGAAAATGTGGACATACTATAGATAAATCTGGATGAGATGACCAGTCTTGCTTGTCGTGTCCTCAGAATTCAAAAAGTAATTACATGCAAATCACTTTTTGATATCTGTGAGGACAGGACCCATCATCCATGCTGGATTTGAGGTCTAGTGCCAAATGGTTATCGCGGATCCTCTGTAGCGCATCCTCTGTATCCTCAAAACTACCACTGTAGTTTTATTATATAAAAATATTTTATTACATATAAAACTACTTCTGTATCTTTATTTTGAGGAAAAACTCTCAAATCACGATCTTAAACATTTGAGAAATGCTAAAAATGTTGTATAGTAACTTGTAAAGCCCATTGAGGCAATGAGCTTTTTGGACTTTTTGGCTATATGAATAAAACAGACTTTTCTGAACCACATTGACATTAGGTTCTATAATCTCTTCAATAAGACAGCGGGTGTTAAGATAACACAGTATCATCCGCAAACATGACGAATCTTCCGCCACCATCTCATTTTTTTGGGGTTCTCAGACTGTGATCTCGATTGCTGGTGAAATTCCACAGTTTTCTTATGAAAATAACAAACCTGCAAATGATTTGTCTTAACTGAGAATCTTATCCGTGTAGCCAAAGCCCTGGCATGGCTTATTATTCTGCACCACGTAGCTACCCTAAAATTTTTTCGAGAAAATGTGATTTCTGAATCATACCAATATAAGACTCAACTTTATCCAGTGAAATAGAAAATAGAAAAGTGCCTGCCTCTGCAAACACACACTTTTGGGTCTTCCCTCTGTACTTAATTTTTTTTTTTTTATGGCAAGTTCAATTTTAAGATGAACCAAATAAGAAAAAGAGAATGAAATATCGCAGCGCGCCCACAGGGGGCTGTACCTTGCAAATGTAAGGGGTGTAGCGGACCGATTCGGGCTGCGGCCTGGGCAGGTAGGCCAGCAGATGCTTGGCGGTGAGCGTCTGCGTTGGTGGGACGGAGTTCCTGCGCGGCTCCGTCCTCACCGCGCTTCTGCCGCCGTCGCCGGAGCGGGGGCCTCGCGGCGGCACCTCTCCGCTGCACATCACGGAGGTCATCATGGCTGGCGGGCTTCGGGGGAGGCCTGGCGTTTTGATTCTGCACGGGCAAAGAAACTGGAGCGAGTCCTCAGACGTTACATTGACATTTCGACCTCTTTTTATTGTGCCAAGAAGAAAAAACAAAGCAAATGGGGCATTATCGTCGTTCCAGAAGCCAGGTTTTCTGCACTTCTGCTGCTCCTCGTCTGCATACGATTTAATCAGTTTGAAGTGGGCTGATCAGTGTCCCACAATACATTACACATGTGGGGATTATCACTAATCCTCAAAATTAATCGGAGAAACACCAAGGGACATGGTGGATTTGAAAAGATTACTCACTGTATTTGCCAGAGGGCCTGGATGAAGTATTGTCCAGATGTGGCCAAATGAACTGTGGGGAATCCAGTTGTCGTGTTTATTTCGATTGCATAGCACAACATCATCTTAAGATGCGAGGAACATATTATTTGAATTACGGACTCCACCGCAACACAGATAATCTTTTTGTTACTCAACAACCAGTGGATGGACGGACATGAAATCTGCCACAGATGCTCGTGGTCCCCTGACGTTTGCCTCCAGCGCCACCCACAGGGAAACATTTTATTTTGCCCAGTACTTTAAAAACCTGTAAAAACTACACCCTCATCTGCTTCATCTTGGTTTTTAGTGCAGGTTGGCAAACACTGGCGTGCTAACATGCTTCACAACGATGGCAGATTAGCGGGACATCAGCGTGTCAGCACTCATTTAGCACATTTACATGCACATGGGTTTAGTTGATATATCAAGTTTTTTGTGCGTTTACTTTCTCTTCTTGCAAAGGGAACAGCTATAACATTTTCATTTCTACCCAGAGGATTAATGAGGTATAATTCTAATTTTATAATCCATGTCTAGTTGTGTCTTTTTTTAAATCAGACTATTACATCTAAAACCAATAATGGAACTTTGTATTGACTGAAAATGACCTTGCGTACCGATTATTTCCCAGTTATTAACATCTGCATGTTCATGTTTTGTTTTTCCACAGAAAGGTTCTGTGCTTGTCCTTAATTAAAACAAAAATAAGTTTAGCATCTTTGGTTTCTGTTCATGAGGCATAAAAATCTTTTAATGATGTCATCTTTGTCTCTCAGAGCTTGAAAGATTTTTTTAATATGCAGAATAAGTAATTAAGCATGAAAATCATTGTCAGCGCCTATTATCCCGGATTTAACACACATTTCAAGCATTGTCAAATGCAACTGTGTATCATGTAGCTTAATCCTACATCATACATTAATTAACCCAAGCAACATTATATTCTACATGGTATTAAAAGTTTGGGATTTTCACACACTTTTTTTCACCAAATTTATTCTGTAAATGAATTAAGGTAAAATGAAAAGTGCCCATCAAATAAAATGTATTATTATTTAGACTCCTCTTTTTCAAAATTAAAAAAAAAGTCAAATATACAGAGAAATAAAGACATACCTCTGTAGAGCATGAGCAGAGCTGGGTAGAGCTGCAGCCAGAGCGCCCTTGAAGTCACCAGGGCGTGTTGGACGAAGGAGGAGACACTTTGAACTGAAGATCTGCAGCTGTGACTGTCCGGCTGGTTTGTCTCCACCCTCCCCATCGCTCAGAGGAAACACATGGCAAAGCTGAACCTGGAGCCCCGCACACACCCACGGCGACAAACCCATTCTGAACGGCATATTTCCTCAAGTTTCAGCTTCTACTGACTACATCAAGTGGAACGTGTGTGCTGAAGTTCCTTGTTTTTTAGGACAATAAAATCTTATCAGTTCAAATGCTAGAAAATCGTATGAAACTGATTTACAATTTTCAATTCAATGTCAATCAACCGGGGACCATTATCAACTTTACTCGAAACCCATCTCACACGGTGGTTTTCAGCATCTCATGAGTTAAAATTTCAACCGTTAATTACATTCAAGTTGGTAAACATACATCATGCCAGTTCAATGGGAGACACCAGTGACCCAGAAGCTCACTTTAACTTGAGGCCACTGGGTTCACTGTCCAAGAAGTAGATGTTCAGGGGGAGCCGCAGCCCCGTTTAACATGCTTTTCTTGAGTTTTTAATCGCGATCTGGTGACGCACCTGTTCAGTTCCAATTAGAAGGCTTTCCACACGCAGCTCATTACTCTCATAAAAACAAAACAAAAAAAACAACCCAGAGTCTGGTTTATTGTGTCATAAATACATTTTAATGGCTTGCATGAGAAAAACGCTCAACCACAAATGCAGGTCTCGAGTGCTTTGCCAGAGTTGAAGGTTCGTTGAGAGGCGTCGAGGTTAAAGCAAAAGTCTCCCCCGACGCAAGCGGCCGGATGATTAAGCGTGTGCGGCAAAGTTATTACCAGTTTAACCCCGTGTACAAGATCACCGGTCAACAGATGGCGAGCCGCTGGTTACACAACATCAGCCGGCCCTGCAGGGGTAAAACTCCCAGAGCTCGACGACTGAAGCCGCTGGATGCTGACGCAAAGGAGACGCCGCGTAATCTCCCCCCAGACTCGATTACCAACCAGCTTATTCCCGCGGCTACCGCATCTCCCGTCAAACAGGGCCCCTTTCGCATGGAAATGTGTATATGTCATCGGATTTAACAAGAGAAAAAGCAAGTGAACAAAGATCGTGTTTTCCTCTGAGGGGAGGGGGGGGGAAAAAGTGCGTCAGTTTCTTTTTGGCGGGCGCTCATTTGATTTTGGTGAGGGCCACGGCTCTCCTCTCCGTGTTCTGAAACAAGGCCCGGATCAGGCTCTTCACCTCCGAGCTGGAGAACTCCAGGGCCAGCGGGCCTTTGCCGTCTGCCCACCTGTGGAGGGGAATCGCCGGCGGGTCAGCCAAAGCACACCCGTTCCACACGAAGAAGAAGAACAAAAAAAAGTGGGCGACCTCATGGTAGCTCTTCTTACTACGCTTCATTTTGGACGCTGCCTACTTACACATCACCGCCCAGGAGAACATTTACATCTCCTGTGATGCTGGAGGAGCTTTGTAGATTCTAGGTTTGCTGGCCAAACTTAAATCACGAATGTCATCATAAAATATAGAAGGGCGCAGTCGAATTTAAGTTCATTGAAGTCTTCAATCAATTTTGAGCAAATCAAACTGTGATTTCTGCTGCTGGCACATTTCAGTAAAATCACCAGGAGAGAAAGATACAAGCAACTCGTTGCAGCTTCTTTGTCTAAAAAGTTTGTAAAAGCGTTCATTTCATCTAACAATTTCCAAATACCTCACACCCTAGTAAATTTAAATAACATCAGTGGTTGCCATTTTATTGTGGCGTTTCCTTCTCACCTGTCCACGATCTCCTGGAGGTTGGCCCGGAGCACGATGACCAGCTCCTTGAAGGTGCCCCACTTCTTCACGTTGAGGGGCACCTCCTCCCGGTACTTCTTGTTCTTGCTCTCCTCAGCCAGCGGGATGAAGACCAGCGGGCCCTCCTCGATGATGGTCTGGCACAGCGTGTGGAGGTGCTCCCCGTCCTCAGACGAAATGTCCTGGAGACGGTTCAAAGAAAACCGCGGCGATTATTACAGAAACGTTCTGTAATAAGGCAACAATTTACGCTCTCTAATGTGACATTTTTACAACCTGAAAACAAGACCATGTGCATCAATACAGCTTGTGTTAGTTTTGGAGCGCTGCCACATGCTTGATACTAAAAGACAAACCTCAAGCATCATGATCTTGGCGATGACCTCTGTGATGGCGGTGTTGAGGAGGTTTCCCAGGGCTTTACAATAGATGCTGACCGGTAGGACGTCCTGCCACACTGTTCCCAGCTGCTTCAGCTGATGGATGACCTGAAAACGGAGCAGGGAGACGGACGCCGGAGCGTTGAGGTTGAGAGAGAGAGAGAGAGAGAGAGAGAGAGGCGGCGAATTCGTGATCCGCTCTCGCTGTGGCTCATCTACATTTCTGGTGGTCTCACCTGCCTCACTGCCTTGCTGGCTGCTATGTAGTTGTCCTCGTCGTCCAGGTTGCAGAAGTTGTGAGCCGTGGAGAGTCGCCCCAGCAGCTCAGCCCTCTGGATGTTCATCTGTGTCAAGAAGCACTGAGCCCCTGAAAAAAAACACACACACACACACACACACACACACACTTGGCTGAATAATCATTTGCTGCTCCTTTCCTAGATGTCGCCATGCCATCAGTGCCACTTTTCTCTCCAAGTTTATATGCCCTGGGAAGATCATTTTAACTTTCACGTTTCTTTTCCTGCCGGTTCAGACCAATTTGTTGGCAGAGGTAATAAAATACATGATAAAATGACACTCTTAAAGGTGAAAATGCACCACTAGTCTGCGCACTTCTCCTTCACAAGCTACAAGCAAACACTGTTCCTGCTCTGGAGGACAATATTCGTCCTGAGGGTGGTGCTCGAGAGGCAAGTAGAGGTGTGAACGTCGGCAACTTCCAGTTTTCCAATGGAATTTCTAATTCAAAATTATTAATTTTAATTAATATCCATATGAAAGATCAAAGAGGTCACCAAAACAAATATGAGTGGTGGGAGCAGAGCAATGACACAGTATCGTATAGTGTCATGCTGTTTTAAGTAGTGATATTGAATCCATCTTTTGATTGTGAAGGTGTGCACAACATTTATGAGTTATTTATGAATCAGTCATTCAGTCTGCTTGACTTAATCAATCCTGCTTTAGATAGAACAGAAAAAAGTAATATGTCACTGCAACGATATTTGCTGTATTGCAATGATAGTTCATCTTGATTTACGCCTTGAAATTAATTCGAACCAGGCAGGCCAATTGGATAAAAATTAAAACAAAACACGCTTCACTTTTTTACCCAGTTTTCTGAATCCCGGCACCATGTCAACAAACGTGGCCACGCCCTCGCTGAGGGGCTGCGGCAGGTGGGCTCGGAAATAGTGGCCCAGCGTGAGGAGGTGGTGGGCCAGGTACATGCAGTTGTTGTGCTGGATGGCGGCCAGGTGGGGAAACTTGAGCAGGTTCTCCCTACAGAGCAGCGGGAGAGGAGGAGGAGGAGAAGGAGGCAACCAATTACTCCTTCGGGTGAAATGTGCCGGTTTTGGCGACCGTCATGTCTGGTGGAAAACGGCCATACTTGTGGTACGTCGGGACGACGTCGTAGAAGAGCTGGAAGATGTTTCTCACGGTGAAGAAGAGCTGCAGCGCGCTGAGAGGAGCAAAAACAGAAAACTTTGATGGCATTTTTCAACGGCTCCTTGATGATTATGTGAGTGGCCTCCCTGCCTGGTGCTCTAAAAAATAACGCATTCAGTGACACTTGGCTCCGTTCACAGAGCAATTTTGAGTATTTATTGTGTACTGTGAGGATGCTGGCCGCTGGTTTTCGCTGTTGACTTATGCGGTTCCGGTGTTTTCTAAAGATCAGTGGCGACTGAGCCAAAAACAAGAACAAAACCTGATCATGAATCACGCTGAATGCTTAACAGTGCGCGAGGGTGAATCCATCCTCTGTTAGGAACACACAGCGGTGCTATCCCACAGAGGCGCGAGGCACAGCCGACCCCATAAAACGGACAGTCTGGTCTTTGAGCGCGACAACATACCATTGTGAGGAGCTCCCGACGGCCTCGCACAGCGTGTTGAGCGCCAGCTCCATCAGCTGCTGCACCGACTCGCTGATGCGGCAGGCTGGCAGACACAGGCTCCACGCGGACAGCTGCTTTTCGTTCTCCATGGTCGTCTGCTCCTTGGCGTTTTCTTGCTTCACCTTCGTCTGCGCCCCCGGAGCCGGCAGCTTGGGGAGACGCAGCTTGGAGTCTGGTGTGATCTAACCGGGGAAGGCAATGAAAATGAAATAAGCATCTGGAGATTTGGGGAGATACAGGAAAATATAATAGATTGTGAGACAATCGGAGAGGTACTAAATTCAGCTCTGTAGTCCTGGAAGTGATCATAAAGCTATTATTTATACATATTTACGTAGAGACATATAGTATAAATGTATTATTCAAATTTCCAAGCATATAGTACACCAATACTCGTGAAAGACACAAAAGCAGTAGTTGCTAACTAATAATAGCATTTGCTGCAGAAAATGTGTGTGAATACTGAAACGCTGGATTGAATTACTGAAGCAATGCAAAGAAAAAAGCTTAACCGAAGCATAAACATCCTTAGTAAACACAGTTTGAAAGGA
>CAAKHG010043784.1:0-15164 GCA_901007715.1 Dactylopterus volitans
TGGAAAGATTGCTGAGTGTGTGTGCGCGCGTGTGTGTGCGGGTGTGTGTGTGAGAAAGGAGGGGGCAGAGCTGGAAAAGCCCAGCAACAGGGCATGCCTTAAATAGCTAGATGGTCGGAGATAACGTGACGCTGGAGAAAGCCTGATGGCTCGGGGCATGTGTTGTGTTGTGCTAAGCATGTATGAGCTCAGTGCTGACAGCAGCTCCACGGGTCCTCTTAGTCATACGGTGGATCACATGACCTCCTGAGGATGCCTGCCTGCATGAGGCCGGACACCGGTGGGCAGGGAAAAGGCGATCGCCCATCTGGATTTCCCCCCGGAACGCCGCCACCTGCGGCGTCGTTGCCCCGCTCCACCTCGAGAACTCGCTCACTGTAAGGTGGCGCGTGGGTGTTTTGTAGAGTGGACGCTGATGAGCGCTGGTAATGGCTCTGCCAATCCCACCACCTCGTGTTTCCAAAAAAGGTACACAGACTTATATAGAGTGATTCTCAAACAGCGGGCAACTTCAAAGTAATGCACCCACATTAAACTGTGAGAGGAGCTGGGGACAAAATGTGTAGGAATCTAAAATGATCTAAAATCTTTATCAGCTTCCCTCTCTGATCACCGCACGCTTTCCCGCTGATCGCTTGCTCCCAGTGAATTCATTCCGTTGAGTCATTTTCACAAAACCACGGGCGTCCAATCTGGATAATCTGCACAATCCTCCTATCCCACTGAGACACATAAACGCCTAACAGTCACAAACAGAAAAAAAAAAAAAAATCAAACCCATTAATCTGCCAACTGATGAATAAGTCTATCACTAATTTATCCACTTGACTCCGGCAGCAAATCAGCCATCACTTGGTTGGTAAACTGGTGAAAGCCGCTGCATCATATTGTATTTTATATCTGTTGGCTGTCCGCACAGTTATGGTTGTGTTTCCTGCTCTGAGAATTGGGTAAAGATGAAGTCTCTGAATGCTCTCCGAAAAGCTCCTGGCGCAGAATAATGGCTGACTTGTGTAGCCGTCAGCCACGGCTACCATGTGATATCGCTGTTGTTTGACTAATCTGCTTACAGCCTCCTTTCTTTATACTGGGATGAAACCTGATACGGCAGCTCAGCCAGCTTTAGCCACACGCTAATTAATCTGCAGCACCAAAGCCACTTAATAACACCCAAATGCCACAAACACTTGCTTTAAATGTGCCAAGCCATGGAAGTTTGGTCCAAGCTTTTGGTGTGTGGGAGCAGTTAAGTGGCACAATGGGGGATATCTGGTCTTACTTGGTTAGAGGACTTGAACTAGAACTGCAAGGACGGAAGGTTCAGCTCTCTGTGAAACTGTGCCAGCGCGAGGGGCTTTGGGAATGCTGAGAAACAAGGCTGCTTCGCTTGATTTTAGGTGGATTTTTACTAAAAGAAGGGACGTCAGCGTGCGGGGACGTTGACAGCCTTGCAGCTGCTTGCAAGATGAAGCCTCTCCTCTAAATATTTATGGGTGGAGGGAGGCAGTGGATCTGGGAGTTGGCTTAATCCTCTCTGTCACACTGTCCCGCTTTGTCAGAGACAATATCAGGCCTCCATTTTTCACTCTCGCTCCTGCATCTCACACGCCCTCCATCACCCTCGCTCTGATTCGAACCGACAATCTAGGCCTCTTTCTTTGGATATCTTTCTTAACCCTTTCCACTCTCTCTTATCCCCACCCAACCCCCAGCCCCACCAATTCTTCAATCTTTCCCTCTTTATCTCTCCCTCTGTCTGCCTCCCTCCTTCGGATGGGGCTTATCTGCGACAGAACAAACAGAGTCATTGTGTTTTTGCAAGCCTCCATGGCAGCAGATGAACATTTCGTTTCATTGAAACCTGGATAGGATATCCATCCACCGGGGGAGAAGAGGCCTGTGGGGACTCTTAATGCCAGCCGAAAACATGGGCGAAGCGGACGTGACGGCGGAAGCATAAGAACAGCAAATAACAGCGACACAAAGGGAGCGAGGAAAGGTGACGCCGAGACACTCTGTCCTCTATTCAAAGAAAAGGTGACAAGAGAAAAGTTGGGCCTGAGTGGAATGAAAACAGGAGGCAGGCGGCACCCGAACGCGAAGGAAAGTGTCAATGTTAAATTGCTGTCTGACATTGATGGCAGGGACACATTAAGTGCTGCTCAATATGAGTAAAGTCGACGACAATAGGGCCACACAATAGGCTCGATATCACTGAGGCAAAAAACGGCCCTAACATGAACAACATGCTGATAGCAAAGAGGACATGAGCATCGGGGACACATGGACACAAGGGGTTCTCAAAGTGGGGTCCCAGGACCACAATGGCGAGTCAAATAGGCGTGCTCGGGAAAATGAGGAAGAGTTTAATTCCACTTTAATTGAAATACCTGGGAAAGAGAAATCCTTTTGCAAGCAATTCAGCGCAAGAAATCTGACACAGCATCACTCATCCGACCTTTAAAGTGGCAATAGGCTTTTGCTTTAGCTTATTATTTAGTGAATGTTGCGATGTCGATGCTGATTGCACAACAAAGTGTGTTCCTAAACATACCAATAGCTTCGGTTAGCGGCCAGAAAACATACCATTAGCTACTTGGAAACAGAGTCAGCCAGAAACATATAATGTTAATAATTAGCAATATAGCTTTCTTGACATTTAAAGCAAATATTTATTCTTAATTAACTTTCAATACAGTATATGTACAAAGGTAGTTTATGGACTTTTCTTTTGGGAATTGAATAGAGGACGTGACGTACGCCTGTTCAATACCCAAACAGAGAATTCCATAGCGAGCTCCATGGCTGAACCGCACTCACCTGTCACTCAAAAAATCCACACACTTAATCATAAATCTAAGCCTTAAATGGGATCGCTTTATATAACATTTCATCCCCTGTTAGTCATAAACCTGAAATTAGCCATGGACACCAAAATCGTTATTTTATACCAGCCCAGGAACTTACTGCTGCTGTAGAGTTGAGCGTTTTAACATGAGGGTCTACGGCGGGTGACCTGCTTTTGGAGCCAGCCTCAAGTGGCTACTAAAAGAACTGCAGACTGTGGTTTTCCTGCAATTGGCTCTCTAAGCCCTGGAGGTTGCCTGTTTTTTTAAATAATTGATGCTGATGCTGGATCGGATTTCTTGTGTTTAAGCCAAAGTATCTGAAGATCTAAGGGTCCCTTTTGAACTAAACCAAATCGAATGCGGGTCCACAGCATACTGACTCAACTTTGAGGTGCAGAACATGACGAAATTTGCAAACTTCTCCATGAGAAGCTTCAACTCAACCACTTTGTGTATGGTCTGGAGAACAGAACAAAGCAATAGATGTTGTTTCAGAGAACCACCGAAACAGTTTAAAAAGTGGTCCTACCCTGTCAGTAAGTCTCACATTGAGTCTTTTTTTTTTCTTTTTAAAGCCTATGAGGACAATCCTGAAGAAAAGAGTAGACAAACTGAAGCACAGATTCTGACCCAACATAGAAATGGTCTGAAATAACTTCCTGCCAAGACAGGTCGTCTCCTCAGCTGCAAAGTCGTCGTCTGAGCAGGTTCATTACTCAGTAACAACAGACTAAGGACATGTCGTTGAACTCATCCCTGCTTTCATCACCCGTTTATCAGTTAGGGCTGCGTGCATGCACCTGTTTGTGTCTGTGTGAAGATGTGTGACCAGCAGGAAGTTGTTTTCAATATGTCCCAATTATTTTTATTGATCCTTCAAATGTCCTGCAAGATAACTGATTGCTTCGTATCACCGAGGCAGATCTAAATGGTCAAATCGTTTGGAAACGTTAATCAAGGCATAATCCAAAAGGGTAACAAAGAGAAAGCTTTTGCTTGGCCAGTGGATGACAAACAGTAGCATCGCACATGTCCACACACGACCAACTGACACCTCTTGAGATTTACCCCTGGCAAATAAACATGAGTTCACCTTTAACTCAGGCGACTTTGAGCTAATTTCAATCGCAACTCGGGGACAACGGGAGCCAGCAGCTTCTATCGCCCTCCTCTATTTCTGCTAGTGAAGCAGGTGGTGCTGGGTAGACACGCCAATTTGAGCACACTGGCCTTTCAGGCGGGAAACAAAGTGCTAACCAGCCGTCCAGCGAGCTCCCTTTCAACCGAGGCAATTAGAGAAGCCGCTTATCTGTGGCTAATTATGAAGGAAAGAAAGAAACAGTGGAGCCGACACTTTCATCGTGGTCACACAAGTGTCCTGCGTGTTTCCGGGATAATGCCACCGATTGTGACTGGTGATATTGCAATCTTTGAGCAGAATTCATGAGCGCTCGGTTTAAACACGTGATGCAAACTCAATTCGGGGGTCACAATTACAGCTAATCACCTCATCTCAAATCAGTTGACAAAGGCAATCCGCTCTGAATGGTTTGTGTTCAATTTCACCCAACAATGGCTGAGATGGTTTAGCTGATAGGAACAGTGGTGTGTGCGTGCGTGCGTGTGTGCGTGCGTGTGCCTGTGTGTGTGTGTGTGTGTGTGTGTGTGCTTGTGTGGGCGCGTGCGTGCATGCACTCACCCTCAGGGCCTCTATGACCAGGTCACGAGCCTCCAGCTCTCCCTCCATGATACTCAGCAGGGTGAGCAGCTCTGGCTTGCTCAGGTTATCCATGTTGAACTCACATTTCTGCAACACAGGGCAGAAACACATACAGACACTTTCAAATCATGGCGGCAAGTCAAACCTCAATATTCACTGAGAACCCACAAAATTGCTATCAAAACAAGGGCCTGTCATTGGCTTGTTAAACCTGACCAAATTCAGCCCGATGGCATGTTGTTGTTGAATTTTTGTGCAGCGGCGAGGGTCGGCAATATAACGCACATGTGCACAATCTGTACGCGCTGCATGTCCCCATGAGCCTGATCCGCTGCAGAGTAAACAGCCATATGTATGTATGACGCCCACCCTGCCGTCCTTGTGTTTATGGCCAGAAAATGCAAACGCGAGCTGTTGGTGCAACATTACTTACAAAATCTATCTTAACTTGCAGACTTTGTTGCTGTGGGTTTTTTTTTTTTAACATGCTATGGATGTTATAGAGGTGGTACTGTAGAACCCCATTACACTAAAATACAGTGCTGTAGTAAAGATAAATAGATTGTATGTACAGGTGGACACCTTGGCTCCACTTTCCACTGATGTACAAAAAATCAAGCTAAAAACTCCTGAATACACTTGCTAACATAGTGAAATGACTGGCGCCAGAGTCCATGCAGCGGTGGTCAGGGAACGGAGGAGATAGCGACCCTTCTGAGGAGCTCTTGTTGCATCTCTTTATATACAGACTATATAAAGAACATTGGCTGTGGCTCAGGAGGTTGAGTGGCTGTCCAGTAATCAAAATGTTACTGGTTCGGTCTCCAGCTCCTCCATCTTCTGTGTCAAAGAGTCCTCAAGTGAGACCGTGAACCCCTAATTACCCCTGAAGAGCAGAACCATGCATAACAACCTCAAACACACACACACAAACACACACACACGCGCACGCGCGCACACACACACGCACACGCGCGCACACACACACACGCAAACATTGAGTGAATAAATGTGTGGAAGTGAGTGTGAATGTGTGAGGACGTGAGTGCGAATGTAAGTGTGACTGGGTGACTAGAAACGTGAAGTTCTTTGAGAACCCTGAAAGTTTGGAGCCTATTTCCCATTTTGCAGAATTGAACGGATGTAGGAGGAGAGGATTGCGAGCGCTGACAATCGGCATGATAACATCATCATCCCTTTTATGTTAGCGTCTTAAAGTCCCATGTAATTTGTTCGTAATATGCAATGGTTTTGATGTTAATCACTTTATAGCATAGGTTCTAGAGAAGCGTTTTGCGTAATCGCGTCAACTTGACGGGAACACAAAAAAACTTGCTTAAATGACTAAATCCACCACTTCCAGTCTCCAACTGGTCTCATGAAGCGCGGCCCTCCTATTAAGTTAGATATCTCGTCTTACCTCCAAGCTATTAAGGTCTAATTACATTTTGCCAGGTCATTAAGCACCTATGTGGTCAGCAGCGACCGCGGGGCTAACGGGTGGAGATGACTGTAATTGGGGCTGACCAGACCACTTCATGCTTCCCTTCACGTCAATTAAAAACCTTTTCCGGTCTACTTATATAAAGCAAAATGGGGTCGTGCTGCATCCATTGCAGTTGGTTCATAGGAAGGCACGGAGGTGTTCTTATTTAATTCCGTCTCCATCTCTTGAGTGTGAATTATTTTTACTATCTAATCCATTTATTTTTAAAAACAGAGTTTATGAGGCTCACGAAAAGCTCTGACTTTCAAACTTTATCTATTCTACAGAGTTGAATTCTGTGTGCACACATTCCACCCTTTAAATACAATTATTTTCAAAAATTCCTCCATGGTTATGAGGGCCGAGTGATGACTTTGCAAAATAATAAAATAATCCAAGGTTGCACTGCCACAGATTTAACCTCTCAAATGTATAATCACAGTGAAAATCAGTCCAGACAGGAGCAGCGTACTCGCCAAACATGTAATACAAAAAATGTAATGAGTAATCAGAAAATAATTATTAGTGTGGTTCATCCATTACAAAAATTAACTAAATAATGGCAGAATTTGCTGTGATTAATCAGTTAATTGCTTTTTTTCTTCTTCAGACTCAAGCCTGTAAGAGTCGATATTTAAATGTATTTAAATGTTTGGATTGGAATGATTTCTCTCCGTCCATTATCTTCTACTATGTGAATTGGGCGGCAGTTCACAGCTATCCAATTAGCCAAAGCGTTACTTATCTTCTCACTCACGGGTTTTGTTATTCGCCCACGGGTGCCACAGGCCTATCGTGGCCTCGAAGCAAAAGTTTCACAGAGGTGTTTTGCCTTTTTTTTTTTTAGCTGACACGTCAATGGCAAATTACTTTTATGACAGTTAAATTCAGCTTCACAAACTCTGCGTGTTGCTTTAATTTTCTCCCGAGATCCACCAGGCAACTTTTTAAAGTTAGACTCCAAACTTGTGCTTGTCCATCGTTAGCCAAAGCGGTTTCGCGTGGCACGTCATAGGCTTCTTCTTCTTCTTCGTCAACACCGAAGGAAGTAAATTAAGCTGCGTCTTCTGTCTTCTAGTAGCTGTGTTAAATGCATTAAACACTTAAACACGACGCCCTAATTTTGACAGCACTAATAATTATGTGATTGACTGTTTCGAACAAACAAACACACAATTTCAAATGTTGCATCGAAAATTCTATACACTATGAAAACATTTTCCTCAAATTGTGATGGATAGTTACCTTCTTGCACTGGTATTTTTTCATGGAGATACAAACACCTCTTTGACAACAAGTTCCTTGCATGTGTTTTGCTGCGAATCTAAAAATAAAATTGAGCGTGAAGTGGTTTCACTAGAATCTGGGTCTAAGAAGTCACGTAGGCACAGTTTGTAACCTACTTATTAAGTTACAACTCAAATGTGACCAGAGCGAAGCCTTTCTAGCGATAAAATGTTCCTCTCAGGCTGGAGAAGAACAGAGAGGAACATTACATTCCCTGTTTTTTTTTGTCCTGATCACATCCTTTCACAGACGGGAGTTTGGTGACGGGAGGGTTTCAGCGTGACCGCTGCGGCCAGCTGCGTTCTCTTTAACTGCACTAAGCTATTTGTCCAATAGAGCCTTAATAACTGAGGAAGCGGCAGGCAAATGAAGACAAGGACAGCCACTCCGGTTCTCGGCAGGAAGATTGCTACCCACACATTCCGGTGACGTTCCGTTGTCAGCCAGCCATTTACGGGCCTGATTTACAGGCCTCAATCTCACCCTCGGCCAAAATGATTCCATTTCATCAAGCATCCACACATGCGCAGAGGCCTCTCTTATAGCCAATGAGCACAACACACTGTATGGCTGAACAGGTCAGTCCGAGATTCCGAGGAGCTGCTGCCTTCCGTGTGTCCTCTACACGTTCCTGTGATGTTGTTTCTTTCACCGTGGTGTGAAACAACCGGAACAGGGTAAATTTAAAAGAATATGCATGCCTGTGCTGTCACTCCTAAAAGCTTTTGTTTCAAAATGTTTTGATTTAGCCAACGCAGGTGCAAGTCTTTTTTTTTTTTTCATGTCATCTGTTGGGGGGGAGGAGTAGTTACTCATGCAGAGCCTCTTTTTTTTTATTTTCTCCTTTTCAGAACAAGGAGCTGGACACAGTGTTGCATCCATCACATGTTTCAGTTTAGTCAAACCATTTTTTTTTTCTAAATTCTGATGCGATTACGGCAAGGCTGCAGATAAAAGCCAAAGGGATTCCAACAGATTGATTCATTCGCATCAAGCTTTCCGATCAATCTCTCGGCCCTCCTTTTTCCCCAGCAGTGTTTTCCCAGCGTTGCCTTGATGGACGGCCACCCTTGTCATGAGGCCTCGGGGTGGCGGGCGGGTGAAGCGAGGGTGGAGGGTAGAGGGATTCTTTAACATTTCTGCACAGTGAGCAGGTGAGGGAAGTGAGCACTAATTTGTTCCATAAGCCGCGTGCTGCGCGCCAAGGGCACGGGCAGCCTGGCCGGCATTCAGAGGCTCGCTGTTAGACCCGGTCCACTTAATAAGGCCTGTGTCATTTCACTCCGAGCCACGAGGGAAAGGAACCGCGCGCTCTGTGCAAGTTCCTCCACTGTGGGCTGCTGGAAAAAAAAAAACCTACTTAGCCTTCTTAAGTTTCTCACAGACTCGTGTCCCGTTAGCACGAGCACAAAGCCGCGATGAGACGGCCTGTGGAGAGGCGCCTCTGAGGGGTTAGCGCAGAGCCGCGCTGCCGCACAACGTATTTCCTCATGCGCCTCTACCATCATGCCGATCCCGCATTTGTTTCTTTGACCGACTTTTAGACCGATGTTCCCATAAATGAGAGAAGGGTTACTGAGTTGTTTTGCGGAGGACCGTGACCGTGACGTGAATCTGACGCCGTGACCGTCTCTGCCCGCTGGAACGAACGCGTTTGGGGAGACTTTGGACCGACGCGTGAGGCAGCGCTCTCCACTGCTATAAACACCGGGGAATATCTTTTGGAAGAGCGGCGCTCGTCCTTCCAGTTGAGTTCCAGAAAGCTTATCTGCCGGCTTGCTGTGGCCCACCACCTTGCGAAGACACCTCATCTTTTGTTTTTTTTTCCTTGCATTTGTCATCTGTCTGTGCTTTCTACTGATTAAAATGTTCCCAACAACAGCTAGTTACTGTGAGGTCTATCATTAAGGAGTATCAATTCATTACCAGTGCTCTCTTTTTGCCAAAAAAACTTTACACCTCATGACAGCACTGGTATTATCTTAATGTCAAGGAGCATGAACCCTTGGACGGCAGTGACACTACTGCTGTGGCTGAGTGAACGTAACAGATGGTGGAAACACTGGATTTTGTCATGACATTAACAAGTAAATGGGTGTAATGTGCAGTCACATCCTATTTCGCAGACAGCATGCGGATGCGGGCCACTTCGGGCACTGATCCGGCACTTGCTGGCCTTCCTCTAGCACGGACAAAATGAGTTGCGAGCCTGAAGTGGCCCATGTGCAAAACTGCCGATAAGGCCCGAATATTCCAAATCCCGTTCAACATCGGCTAATCCCGTCTGTAAACCAAAAAGTGGCCCACATGTGATTCACTGCTTGTTCTTGGCTGACATGTGGCTATGCTACGTGCCTATTTGTGGTTCAGTTCTGGTAAATGGGAGAGGACCCGCCCACGGAACCATCATTCTACACGGTATCAGGGCCAGATGAATGGAACTGGGGTGGCCCAGATCTGGCCTACATAAATGATGCTTGCTGGGTTTCCCCTCACGGTTTTGAAATGAAGCGAGGAGCCTCAGAGACAATCACCCTTGGTCATGAGTTAATTTCATGCATTTTCTTTAACTGTCAGTTGAACACATTGAAAATCAATTGCTGAAAAATCATTCATTCGGCATCTTTTTTTCTAAGTTTAGGCTTTTTTTCAAGTTGTACTGGTACACTTTTTATGCTAACGAATCACAAAGAGAGCAGCCGAGCAGAACATGGCTGGTGACCCCAGCTCTTGAATGGATGCAATAGCCTGGTTCGTCGTAGTGGAGAAGCTCACGAAACCCCTTTAACACTCACCATATTTATCATAATCATTTCCTTTTCCCCCATTAAGTAAATCCTCTGCTATTAAGCCTGCACAGGCATCGCCACAGCCTCTTGGTGCTACGCTGGGAGAACGGGATTGCGCCTTCGACTTGCACTGCAAACGCCGGGCGCCGACTTCCCAAGTGATGCAACATTGATGATATAGCTGGATCTCAAAACGGTGTCACAATATTTAGAGCGAGCCCTGTCCTCTATCACGACGCAGCACTTCCAAGCTGGACTTCTTCCTCTGTGGTGCCAGCATTTTTTTTTTTTTGTGGGTTGCTTATCTGAAGTTCGCCCTCTTGTGGTATCAAAGGTTAATATACGTCACCGCCAGTGAAATGACACATGAAATATACATTTAAGGTTAATACAATTTTAATCGGTGAAATTCTTAATGGACTCGCGATTAATGATTGATCACCCAGGACGGACAACTAGGGGCAAAGGGGGCAATCATTTTTGGTTTCTCTTGTTTTTTTGAAAGCTTGGGATCAGTTTGTGATTTTTTTTTTTTTTTTTTGGGGGTCCACAAAGTGCTGAAGCATATTCCCTCGAGAGTTGAGCGTGAATTGTAAAAGACCTGCGCCGCCATACATTGCCATGACAGTCAACATCAGATACTTCAAAACAAGCGCCGCAGCCAGGTAAATAATCCCAACAATTCTTGCGAAGGGGACATCCTGAAACCTGCAGGCTGCGAATGCTGCGGCTGAATCACAGAATCTGTTCAAATGACTCACACTGCCTCAACTCCGCTGGCCAGATCAAATCAGGGTGTACAGTCATTGTCAGCATACAAAGAATAATTGGAAACTGACTGCAAACTAACAAAAGCCAGTGAGACCCCCGGAGTCACGATGGCCCCGCAAATTTTGACAGTCATGCCAGACCACAACAGCTGCTGTTAAGTTGTTTTATTTTTGTGCATCTTGTAATAACCGTATTCACGTCAACTATTTTACGCACCGGGCAAAAACGCGAAGTCCAATTAACTCAATATACCACACTGCTCTGTGGGTGAGCCCCTTTAATGGGTCGCGTAAATTGCTCACCCGTGACCTCTCTAACTTGTTTACAGCGTAATCTGAATCACCGTATCACAGAAATTTTGTTTTGGGTGAAAGAAGCGATGACATTACAAGCCACTCGAGTTGATGGCGCTCCTCCAACATGGCAGCATATCTCGCATAGCAACTGGCTTCCACTGCACAGTGGGGCTACCAAACACTGCAACATTGCAGGTGGGCTCACTGAGTCATATTGGTTTTCCTACCAGTTTTAGCCATCATCTCTGTCTCCGGGTACGGCAGTGATTTACTTATTTGCACTTTGGGACAGGGAGGCGCATAAGAGAAGAGATCAGAACCACAAGAACGGGTCTACCAAACTAATTCGGAGGTGAAAAGCAACAAACACGACAACTATCACCCCATTATATTCTTCTGATTGGAATTTAAAGACTGACTTCCTTCTTCAACTTTGACCTCCCAAACGTGTCCACGCATTTTTTTGTGGATCAGGAGAGAGTGAAAACTTACAGTCAAGGGTTCTCAATTTTAGCCCAAAATAGGGGGCTCGGACTCAAATGACTAAACAGGGGAATCATTTTTACTTCTGTAAAAAATGCTTGAGGTGTAATCAGTTAACTTAGTAATTAAGTAAGTAAGTAAGTAAATAAAAAAGACCCACGCCGTTTTTTTTCTTTTAACCTCAGAGCAAGCTGCAGAAATGCTGCCTGCCAAGCCGACATTACACCAAATTAGCGGGAGGTTACCAGCAGAGTGCCTTTCATTGACCTCTGACCCCCTCTCTGGACCATGTGGGCCAGTCCTTCAGAGTCCTCAGAAACGAGAAACTTCCCCCAACCCGAGCCAACAACAGAGAGTCTGAAAGGGGTGAGCAAAGAGCAAAGTGCTTTATTTAACCACGGTAGGCATGATGGTGGCAGGAGGGGGCGGGGGGGGCGGCAGTGGGGGTGGAGGCCGCGGGGTGGAGGCGGCGGGGGAGGCGGAAGCCCCTTTTTTGTTGGCTGGAGCGAGGAGGAGGAGGACGAGCGCGCTGGCAGGGCCACGGGTGAGACAGAGCCGAGGAAGCTGCCCCGACTCCCATGTCGCCGGAGCACCTGTTCGCCCCGCTGCTAAATGTAAAGTAGCCTCGAGGCAGTTCTGAGCGCGCTCAGAAAAGGGGGCTGGCTGACACGGTACTCCCAGCTATGCCAGCTGAGTCACTGAAATTAAGACCAATTTAGAAAGGTGTCTGGTGAACCGGGCCTCCACCACCCCCCCCCTCCTCATCCGCCGCCGCCGCCGCGCTGCCTCTGCCCTCCATCCGCCCCCGCAGCTCTTCTCCCACCTCTTTCTCTCCACCATCTCCTCACTCCGGTGCTCAAACCCACCCCCGACTCAGCACCCACCCCGCCGCCCACCTCGGGGACCGCGCGGCTGCTCTCCATTCCAGCAACCTTTTCCAACGGGCCGTCCCTTCCCCCGGCCCAGAAGACGAGCTTCTAGCCGCCGGACGGAAACGCTTTGGGCAGCCGGGTTCGCGAGCGCGGCACAAAGGAAGCCCGGCCGGGTTCCCAACTCGACTGTGCGTTCGGTACTAGTTTCTCGGGTCGATGCCGGCGGTTTGACGCGTTGCATCACAGAGCGGAAGGGAAGGTCTCGTGACCTTTCGCCGGCCGGGGCAATAGGCTGAGCAGTTTGCTAAGAGGGATGGAGAGCCTGGCACTTAGGCTCCGACCTGTGAAAGGCCAGGAGGAGCTATCACAGGTAGGTGTGTGTAAACATTAGAGAGAGAGAGAGAGAGAGAAAAAAAACAACACTCTTCATTCCTTGTGTGGTTTGTGTCACTCCTCCAGTCTTGACAACCAGGAGTGACCTGATGAGGAACCATTTTTCAGGCCGCAGCCGGCGCAAATCCAAACTCAAGCTCATCTGCAAACAAAATCCTAAAGGGTAGTAATGATAAAAAATAAAAAAAAATAAATAAAAAAAACGTTTCACCGCTGGCGCAGAACCCACGCATCGACTCTATTCATACACATTTACACATCTACGTAGACAGCCGGAGACTGAGGTCGCACGCAGCCGAACCTGCGCGGCGAGCGGCGGCTCCTCTCGCATCAGGCGCAGGAGAGCGCCGCAGCTGCGGGACGAGCGCTTGAAGACGCCGAGCGGCGAACAAAAGAATCCGCTCTCCTGCCCGAAATAACAGCAACAGCGCGCCGTTCCGTTTAGGTGAGGGGCCCCCCCATTGAAAGCTTTATTTGTTTTTTTGTTTTTGTTTTTCACTGGCCCCTTGTCCCCCCCCCCCCCCGACGCTGTCGCCAGCACCCCGCTGGAGCACCGCTGTTGCTTCACGAGCTGTGCGGAATAGATGCGCACCGCATTTCGTCCCCCCTTTTTTTTCCGCCGCGACCGCCGCGCACCACTACGCCGGCCAAGCCTCCGCGCGCGTGTGGGAGTGAGTGTGTGTGTGTGCGAGTGTGTGTGTGTGTGTGTGTCACCCTCAGATTTCCCCCCTCAAATCTTACCGTGTCGACACTTCCCAGAACGGAGGTTGCCAGGGTTTGTACCGGAGGAGGCTGCTCTCCGCTGGCTCCCTCCGACGCCATCTTCGTGCTGTAGCGGTCTGCTGGAGTGAGGGCGCATCCGGCACTCGTTAACTATTGCGCTGCTGAGTGCGAATCACGGCACGGACGGCCATCGAACGAAAACCGAGAGCCGAGAGCTGGCAGATTTTTAGGAGAGGGCGAGAGAAAAGAAAAGCTACAAAGGGGAGGGAGGAGGAGGAGGAGGAGGAGGACCACAGGTCTCCGCCGCGAAGAGCCCACAGCCGAATGTGCGGGCTGCAGGGGGAGAAGGTGGGCGATCCGGTAGGCGTGTACCGAGCGACCGACGCGGACCAGCCAGATGCGAAAGTCCCTGCGCGCTCCCACCCGGAGAGCGGCGAGCTCCCGACGCCGTGATTGACAGCAGCATTTGTCGACTTCGGTTTATAGAATTAGCCGGCGAGCGTGCGGGGTATTTAACATCGAGTTAGATACACCAGCGGGACCATTGTATAGTATCATATAGTATGGTTCTGTTGGAATATCTAGTATAGGAGGCTATAGTAGTACAGTACAACAGGTAGTATAGAATTGTTGAGTCACTGAATAGAATGTATAGCAGGCTATATCATACAGTATAGCAGGTAGTATAGTATAGTATAGTATAGTATAGTATAGTATAGTATAGTATAGTATAGTATAGTATAGTTGAGTCATTGAATAGAATATATAGTATGCTATATCCTGCAGAATAGTGAGTAGTATAGGATAGTATACTACAGTACAGTACACTACAGTATGGTTGAATCATTGAGTATAATATATTGTGGGCTATATCATACAGTATAGCAGGTAGTATAGTATAGCGTAGCATAGTATACATTAGTTTAGTATATTTTAGTATAGTATCGTGTAGTATAGTCTAATCATTGAATAGAATATATATAGTAGGCTATGCCATACAGTATAGTAGTATAGGATAGTATATGACAGTACAGTGCACTACAGTATGGTTGAGTCATTGAATAGAATATACAATAGGATATATCACAAAGTATAGCAGGTAGCATAGTATAGGATAGTATAGTATAGTACAGGACAGTACACTACAGTATGGTTGAATCATTGAGTAGAGTATATAGTAGGCTTTATCGTACAGTATAGCAATTAGTACAGTTTAGTATAGTATAGGACAGCATAGTATAGTATAGAATAGACAGAATATCAGCTGAATAGAATTCGGCCATGGATTGTTGAGTAGACGCATGTTTAAATGGAAATTAGCACACAGTCGTGAGCGACTTCATTTGCCATCATTTGGATGATTCCACTGTTGCATTAAACTTGACGAGCGTCTGGTTTTCCGAGCCAAACGGGAGGTTGAGTGGCAGGTTTCGGTTTCCTGACAAAAGGCGGGGAAGGAGACGCCTCACAGTTTCCCGCATCGTCAAAATTGAAC
>CAAKHG010043784.1:15184-52967 GCA_901007715.1 Dactylopterus volitans
ATCAGCTGAATAGAATTCGGCCATGGATTGTTGAGTAGACGCATGTTTAAATGGAAATTAGCACACAGTCGTGAGCGACTTCATTTGCCATCATTTGGATGATTCCACTGTTGCATTAAACTTGACGAGCGTCTGGTTTTCCGAGCGTCTGGTTCAATTTTGACGATGCGGGAAACTGTGAGGCGTCTCCTTCCCCGCCTTTTGTCAGGAAACCGAAACCTGCCACACAACCTCCCGTTTGGTTCGAGAAAAAAAAGAATCATTCCAGTCTAAGATGGCTCAATGGACTTTTCTTCTTGGGTGCTAATGTTTTTTTGCTCAGAGTTCACATTTCTCTGCTATGGATCTGTTTTTCCCGGGAAAGCAGAGAGAGGATAGGGCCCATCTCAGCTCCCAGATGTGGCATTTAGGATTAACGGATTCTGATCCAGCCTGGTCATCCAGAATGAGGTTATTAAGTCTCTATTTAGGTCAAATGATGCACGATCAGCATTCACTGGTTGCAATGAAAGTGTAGCTATGCGACAATTTAAGAGACGTGTAATTTTCCCCAAACATGAGAGGCAACATGAACAAAACAATGCCCCCGCTCTTTAAGCATAGGAGAATGCTTTAAACCACAACAGTCGGGCCTGGAAATCCACTTAGTTTCTGATAATTCGAGATATTTGATGTGCATTGTTTTAATCCATCAGCCGTGTTGTGGTTGCAGCGGGGGGAAAAAAACAGAGAATTAAACATTCAGATGCGTCGGAATGTGTCTGTTTTTGAGTGCAAACGACTCACTAACGACTCGGTGATTGTGAAACCCTGACAGCGGCTTACCTCATGACATGCCGGACAACTCCAAATGCTTTCAAAAGTGTCGTCCTGCCCCTAATCTTCCATCGCAAACCAAATGGTAACTTCAGGCCCTCTGCTAATTCACAAGGGAATTCAAAATGTGAGTTCCAATCTTTCCTGCAGCAATTTCCCCCCCTTGTCATGTGTCAAATCCCAAACCCGTGTCTAGATATGAGGCAGATCAACAGAGATGGAGCTGCCGTGGAGAGATAATCCCTCCCCCCCTCCTAAAGGAAGCCCGTCATTAGCCAGTGATTATGGGGGACACCAGAGATGTGGCTCGGAAACAATCGCCCCCACCCCCCTTTCCTCATAACCTCAATTGAAAACGGCTACCACAGAAAGTTCCCTCACGATATTCCCTCTCATTCAGCGAGTTCTGGTACATTTTGTGACTCCTCTTGTGATTTACTGCTAACATGAGCACATGAGAACTCCCCAGAGAAAGAGCTCCTCTGTGCAGTGATGGAAGATGAGAGTCATGCCCCTTTACTGAGCGCAGTACGTGTCTCGAAGCTGTTCACCGGGCTGCGGTCTTCTGTCCGCTGTTATGAATGTAGAAACTGTCGTCTAACCGCGGGGGGGAAAAAAACTTGGTGGGCGTGGTTTATGATGGCGCAGCGGCACGCACACGCACACCTCTGCGCATCGTGACATGGCATCGTGACGACGGAAGAATGCTCTTTTACCCAAAGTGCGGCCTAATCATGATAATAGTAGCAATGTTATCAGCGTAAATGGTAGTATTAGATGAACCACCGGTCAGCGATGACAGCATGGTGGAACTAAACACTATCCTGCCTTTGTGTGTAGTCGCGGCTGCAATAGGAGTCCAGGAAGCAGCTCAAAGACGACAAGACCTGAGAGTTGGAGATAGAGTCACAAAATCGTGTTACTTTTATGCAATCTGGCTGTTACGTAAAATATTCTTCTGTCAATTTAAGGTGATTTTTATAGTTCCTGGACTCAACATGACCCCTTGGCCCCCTCTGCCTTCCTATAATTTATAATTACTTAATTTCTTCTCAGATTGCAAAGTTCTATGTGTGTTAGAAACAAAGTCAAGCAGCATTTTGTTTTTATGCTCCAGCTTTGCAGTGTCTAAAAAACAATGTTGAGCTTTTAATAGAATCTGCACAAACGTGTAAGCATGAATAAGTATGGTTCCAATGCGTTTCGGGTCAGCTTACTATTTTAATCTATTGTAGATGAAACTCAAGTCTAATGTATTGCTGCTATGTAGGTTAGCTTGCTATTTATATCCACCGTTCTAAGCAGATCAGACTGTATTCATAATTTGATAGGCCATCTTATCTTATGTATTGTCATGTTTTCATTTCGTCTTGTAATGTATTCTTATGTATTATATTATGTTCTTATTCTGTGCCAGTTGTTGTTTGTCTGCCTGCCCAGGGACTGCCGATGTTTACAGCAAACACAAGAATCTTGTGCTCTTGTATAGGATCGACACTCAAAGAAGAGAGCTCAAGGCAAGTCTATCTTAGCAGACCAGGGAGCAGTGATAGCTAACATGTCTCTGGGGTCATCAGGTGGGAACCTCCCTTCATCAGTGTTTTGTCTAGTTGGTCCCAGAACACCTTCAAGAGGCTAGACAGCGATCTCTGGCGTCCCCGAGTCACCCCCCTAATGCCAGGTATCACCGCTGCACACCAAACTCCTAGCACATGCTACTACTGCTAGCGCAGCAAAAACATTAGCTGCTCACTAACTCTGGTTCAATTGTAAAATTGTGCGTTGTCCCAGTTAAATGAACAATAAAGTAAACTAAACTTACTGAATACCTGAGGTCTGCTCAAACTGTTGGCTCACTTTAATCAGGGCTGAAAACTATTGTTCAGTGCAGCATTCATAAATTTAATACATTATTCCTTTTAATCATTTCGAGCTTCACTACTCTAAATGGATTTTTATTGGCTTCATTTCATTCTTCACCATTTATTCTCCTTTTTTAAATTGTCTTTTATCCTTTAAATGTGCTTTTAATACCTCAAAACAACAAACGTCATCTCACTGTGTATTCCAGTGGTGAGCCGTGCATTTCACACCGAGGCCTTCAGTGGCGCCCTGCATTAATGAATTCACCTCATAATATAGGCATTATGTGCATAGAAACATCAATGTTATGCAAAAATGCAGGATAATGCGTCGTTGCAGCACAGATAGCTCATATAGCCATAATTGAGGCTATTATTAAAGCAACAAAGCCACATTCAACAAGTCTCCTTCCACTGCAGCCACAGGTGCGACACACATCAAAAAAGAATCAATAATAACAGGATGACATTATTTAGAAAAGACACTAAAATGAATTTTACTCACCAAAACTCCTGATTATTCGCACACAAAATCCAGCCTCCTTTCTTTCCTGAAGAAGAGTTCAATTCCTCTGTTGTACAGTTTATCTGTGCGTTCCAGTACCAACTATAAGTCCCTTTCTATCGCCATCGAGGTGAATGCTGAAAGTCGAGCATGTCCTGTCGTTTGGAATTATTTTATGAATATTCATCGAAAAAAACATTAAAACATAAATCAGTGATTCTGATACGGTTTTTTTGAAAAGCAGAGGAGGCCTTGCTGGCCCTGATGGCGCTCCACTAGTATATTCGCAGAGCTCCACTGACGCTCACAAAAAACGGCAAAAAAAAGAAAGCATATCTTCGGTATTAACACAAAAAATAACTTTCTCACGCAAACATTTTTAGTGAAATTTTCCTAAACTGGTGCGCCTCAGAGGCGTGTCCTCTCCCCACTGCCTTTCTCCCTCTACATGACTGACTGCACCTAAAAGGACCCTTCACAGTCTTTGGTCTGATCCGGGACGATGACGAGTCCGCATTCAGACAAGGGGTGGAACAGCTGGTCCACAGCTGTGGTCTGAACCACCTGGAGCTGAACCTGCTGAACCTGGTTTTTACTGTGGACACCGTCAGGTTAATGGGATCCACTATCTCCAGGGACCTGATGTGAACCTCCAACATAGACACTGTCCGGAAGAAGGCCCAGCAGAGGTTGCGCTTCTTTTGAGAGCTTTGGAAGTTCAACCTGAACACCATCATACACTCTGTCCTGTGCTCTTCCATCAATGCATGGTTTGGATCGGTCACTGAATAGGACAGGATCAGGCTGCAAAGGATCATTGAGGATCACTGGGGGCCAACCTCCCCTCCATTCAGGTCTTGTACTAGCCCAAGGTCAGGAAACAAGCAGATAACAGCCCTGCAGACCCCTCGAGCTATTTAAACTGCTCCCCTCAGGAAGGCACTACGCCAAAACCACCTGGGACAGAGACAGTTTCTTCTCCCAGGTTTTCATCCTGATGAAAACCACTGTGCAATAATTCTCTGTATTCTAATTCTCTCATGATATAAAATCGGTGAGAATATCACTTACCTCGTGTATGGTACTCCTGCCATTCATACATTCTTGCACTCCTAAAAATTCAATTTGCACTATACCACAGACCTTACAATTCTACTTTCAGTAGTCCACAGACCTTACAATTCTACTTTCACTAGTCCAAAGACTTTTATAATTCCATTTGCACTAGTCAACAGACCTTACAGGCTCTTATAATCCTCGCTGCACTCGTCCACAGACCTGTGTATCTTGTAACATGAAGACTTGTACATATTAGCTAATATTTTATTTAAGTTATTTTTTTCTACATCGAATGTTACGTTCTTGTGCAGTGTGAGCAAAGTTAAAACCAGAGTCACATTCCTTGGTTTGTTTTTTTGTGCACAAACTTGGCCAATAAAGCTGATTCTGATTCTGATGTCAACCTTTCGACCTCACCAGTACTGAGCTTGGAGCCTTTTGTCTTAGGAGGAAGCTCACAATTTGTCAGTGTCCTTCCAGTATTACATTCGCTATAAACCCAGGCTCTTGCTGATCTCAGACTTTTTTATTTTTTTTACAAGCAGCTGAAGGGAAATAGTGTTCCAGCTCAACGGATCTAACCAAACGCTGACTGAATACCAAATTGAGTTATCGTATTTGCACTAATTGACCTGACTGACGCTTACAGGTTCGGATCCGCATTACAGGGGGGCCCATTGATAAGAGGCAGGACCTTATTGATAACCCCCTTTCTTCAGAATCAGTTAGAATCATATTAGCGTTCATGTGAACGCTAATATGAGGAAGTCCCAGACATGGGATGAACTTTCCATTCAGCATTGGCACGAACGGACATCGACATCTTGCACTTATCATCTCTCAGCACATTAGCGGAAGTAACTTTTTATTAGATGTTTATGTTTTATGGTTGACAGCTGTTGTCTAATGCCCTGCCAGGCTGTGCTTCATCACCATAAATGCAAGTAACGTAATTAGCATTAAAGGAGACTTCAGAAATTGTTTTATCTGGACTCATTCAGAACATGAATACATGTAATGTCATAGGAGTCCATATGAGTTTTTGAGATATTTTACTCAGAAGCCCAAATGTCATCTCCATGGTGACTCAAAGAACAATTTAGGGGATCATTAAAGGCATTAGTATTCATCATGGAGGAAGTATGAATGTCTGAAAAATAACAAAAAGTTGGTGCGGTATTTCATTTGGGATGAACCAATTAATATTTAGACCCATGAGTCACGGCACTAGCACGGCTAATGATGCACTAGCAGGGCATCTTTCGAATGGCAAAGGCAATTTTATTTGGCCTATTTTATTACAAGTACAGCCCGCGTGTTACGGCTTGTAAATCACCCATAAACCATGTCCACGGGGCCCGCTGCCTGATGGGAGACCAGAGATGTGAGGACAGGATGGGATGCGAGGATGGCAGCAGGAAATGATGACTTCACAGGAAGAAAAATCGTGCAAATGGGATGATGGGGTAGACAGTAATGGGGGGCTCCCGCGGTCAGGACCTCCGCCAGCCTCATAAATCATGCGGGGCTTCTTGGCCCATACTAACGCACACATTGTTGCGACCCGCAGCGGGCACAATGGCTTCCTTTTTTTTGTCTAGGAGGGCACGGCAGGCTGAGCGGGGCTGAGCGGGGCAGCCGGGCGGTCGGGCGGCCATCACTGGGTCCTGTGTGCTGCGCTGGCGTCAGCTGCCAGGCAAACAGGAAAGAGAAGTGTGAGAGAGCGAGCCCCGGATCCCGTATCCTGGCGAGCGCTTCACATGGATGGTCGAGATAGTGACTCCACTGACAGAGAAGGGGTGAAAAGAAACGGACGTGGAGGCGGGGGGTCGGGGAGCGGAGGGTGGGGGGCGCCAGTATCTGAACCAGACCCCTGTTCAGCCTCCACCCCTGCTGCTCTGTCTTTCTCCAAACCACTCTCAGCTCCAGTCTGGCCTAGTCTGGCTATATATTCTAATGCTTTCCCCTCACTTTCTCCCTCACACTGCCTCTCTCTGTTCGACGACATCCCATGACTGTGTGTGTGTGTGTGTGTGTGTGTGTGGGGGGGGGTGCTCGTGTGTGTGTGTGGAGGGAGGAAGCAGGTGCTCGGACTAAATGCTGAAAGACTGCGAGTCAGCGCTCGTTCCACGTGTGAAAGGTTCACGTCAAAACAGCAGGAGGAGAGGACAAGGACGAACGCAGGCATTTTTAATTCGCCCGGTTTGTGTTGCGGTGATCTGATGCGCGATCGGTTTTTCTCATTGGGATTCTTCCATGAGGCTGAGTTTATCGTGACATGTCTGGCATTTCCGACATATTCTGACACTCCGAGACTGTTTGGAAAAGGGAAGACGCTTTTAGAAACTCTGGGCAGGCGACTGGATGAACCACCCGTCTGTCACCTTCTATCGCGGGTGAACTTCAAGGGAAAGAACACTGATGCTTGAACCAAGTTTAAGAATGCTTTGTGGGGCGAAAAAATAGCGCATTAATCATTCATTGTCAGCGTTTTTGTAAAAACGTGTTCGGAGGGACCCTTTAAAGTCAGATTAGTATCGCGGCTCCAACTAACCACCAAACACTCACTGTTAAACATTGCACTTTGAGGTCCTTGCACTAGTAGATTATTTCCACTTAATAATGGCCAATAATTGTTAACATTTGTTTACAAATTATATAACAATAATATATGGATTTCAGAGGGAAAGATTGTTTCACCTCACTGCATTTATTCAACAGCATTTGGATTTGGGTTGATACTCGACACAGGAGGTTAGTGTCCTCTGTGGTTCTTGGTCCTTACGCTGATTTAATAGAACACTGGTGATCCAAATATGTAACTCAGCAAGGTTGATTCTTGCAACTAAGAAGTATTCTCTTTTTTTTTGCAGGTGCCCCACTTGCAACGTGTATTTCTTATTTCTTTGACTTCTCTCCTTCTATCACGATCATTCCTTCTCTTCCGCGATTTCCCACATGAATGACATGAATGTCACCCTCTTGACTGTGATTGATGTCTCATTGTTTACCTTTTGGCTGGACCGGCAGACGCCCTTGTTCTGCGGGACGTGAGGAATTAGAAGCGCGCAGCCGCCACATTACACACCGCGCCGAGGAATCCGCGTCTCGCCGTTCCCCTCGGGGACGCGCGGCGCGTTCGCGGCTTTACCGCGACGCCACTTCCTGCAAGCATTCACCTTGACGTTCTCTTTTTTTTTGTTTTTTTTGTTGCTTGAGGATTCTGAGTAAGATGCAGAAAATGCGGCGCGTGCGCCTGGCCTATCGGACGGAGCCGTCTCTCTGCTGCACGTCCAGTGGCACACCGGGGTTCACCACGTCAGTTCCTGGCACTCGTCATTTGGGAGAACGACACCCTTGTTCAGAACCTGCTTTTCATCCAGATGCTACGATGAGTCACTCAAAAAAAAAAAAAGATGACTTCACTAGCACAGCGTCCTTCGCAGTCTGCAGGTGCTGCCAAGGTTGATTAGATGCCAGTCGTGTTTTGTTTTGCGGAAAAATTTCCTTGACCTCGATAATTTTTTAATCACGAAGATGACTCTTAATCACAGACTAGAAAATTTCCACCCTCTGACCCGGACAAAGCCACCCTGTCGTTAACCAAAAACCCTCTCTCTCGCCTCTCAGCTGGCCCGGAATACAGCAGCCAGGCCTCTTCCTGGTTTTAATAGACCACATATCACATCACATCGCCACAATCTTGGCTTCGCTCCACTGGCTTCCTGTTGGATTTAGAATTGCTTCGAAGATTTTACTGATCATTTTTAAAGCATGTCAGCATCTCGCTCCAAGCCACATAGGATTCCGCAGCCTTGGATCGTCAGGCGGGGCTCTTCTTGCTCGCCTAAAGTTGAGGCTTAAATATACTGGTGATCGTTCTTTTGCCCGTCGAGGCCCATCGACTCCGGGGGTCATGTTTGTGGAGATGAGACTTGCAGCACCATGACTTTTAAAACCCAATTTTTATAGACTTGTTTTCATGTGATGTGGTTTGCTGTCCTCCGCGAGTGGCTTTATTGTTTCCTCTTTACTAATTGTTATTCGTATTGTCCATTTTACGCCTTCTGTTTATTGTTTTTGGTTTTTATTCTCTTTAAATGTCCTTTTGATTTAATCATATCCTTACCTTAACTTTGCTCTTCTTTTTTGTGTTTTTTTTTGCCTGCCTAAGCATTTTGTTTTTAAAAGGCGCAATATCAATGAAATTATTGCTATATTCAGATGAGTCTGCAGCTCCTCTGGCAACGTTAAATCCCACAGTTAAATCCCCCCCCCGGCAGACATTTAGCATCTAAACCCCAGCTTAGCCTTTAAATGAAGATTACAAAGCACATCACCAATGAGACCTTTTGTTAATGATACTATGCTTTTTACCACCATCTGTGGAAATGGCTACTATTTTAAATTAAGAGGAAAAGCCTACACATTTTTAAGTAAAGTTACTTCCTGCTGGGAAAGTTCAAATCAGTCAAAAACTGAGTGCAAATGACTAAAAGTGCAATAAAACGTGCAAATGCATTTGCCAACGCGCCTGCAACGTTTTGGTGATACAACGCATCGCGCCTCCCTAATGTGCTCACGCTGGACATTGTGATGTAAAGGCAGGAACACATACTGCACACGTCAATCTGGCCTCCAATAGCACAGCGCCCGCAGCTCTGACACACTCGCAGCGCTCGCCCTCGGTTCATAATCTGCTCTTCCTGTCCCGAGGCTCCTTAGGTGACACCTCGCGCCTCAGGCCCGTGTCAGCGCTGCCGTGGCGACAAACTGCTGCTGATTTAAGACAGCTTGTCAGTCAAAGCTCCAATCAGTGAGGAATGTCGGGGGGGCAGTTTTTGGATTGGTGACTTTTACCGTCTTTAGTCTTAAAGTGGCATTTGTCTACCTTTATGAATCAAATCGTGTGACGGACTTTGGAATCGTAAAAGAGAGACGTCTCCACCGGTGTCGACATGGTTGTTAATAAATGAGGAAATCCGCTTACCTCTGATTAATATCTATGTTATGATCAAATCTCTTACTATAAAGTTCAATTTAATAGCCAGACAGTTAAATAGCCATGGAAATACACTGTCGTAAGGAAAAATAAGGTTATATAAAGCAGATCAATACACATATAAATAACCTGTAGAACCTGTGGTGATTAGATGACACTGGCCTAAAAAAATATTAATGATTCGAGCAGTTCCAGCGGTCTGTATGTGTGTACTGTGAGGAGGTGTCGCCCACTTATGGACAATAAAGGTAGTAAAGAACAGTAGTAAAATAATTTGAATGGGTAGCAGTGAAGATCAAGAAGTGTGGGAGCGGCAGATAATTATTATTATTATTATTATGGACACCGTATTTGGCATCTAAATGTCAAAACATGCATTTTCTTAAGGAGATGTGCACTGCTTGTATGTGTATAGTTCATTTATTATATCATTCATATATAGGTCTTCGAGAGTAATGTTTTAAAGTTCAAGTCTTAACAACTTAACAATAATCTTTACAACTCTTAACAATCGAATGATTCTGTATTTTTTAAGATAGTACAAATAACGCGCTTAAAAAAAAACACTCTAGACTCTGTATGTTTAGTTTTTCCCAGATGATTTAGATGGTTTTAAATGTGAACGATGTTTTTTTTGTAGACTTTACACAGTATCCCAAATTTCCCAAAAAAAGTTGGAATTTTGTTTGAAAGGTAAATAGAAACAGAAGGTGATGATTTCCAGAACATTGAAACCCCAAATGGAAAATGTTACTGGTTGTGGAAAATAATAAGCCCATATTGAATCTGATGCCAGCAACGTGCTTCAAAAAAGTCTTGGACAGGGTCAGGGCCCTGCTGAGACTTAGGCTGCTTGTATTCAAGAACCCACATTTTTGAGGCCAAATTTAAAGGATTAAAAAAATTTGACATGGGAATCCAGGAATAAAGAAAAAAAGTAGCTGGCACCAGTAACCCTCAGCTGAAATGATCTCAAAACCTCCTTGTGGGAATTTCGCCGCGGCCGTCACCTCCCCAACTTGATCAAAGTTTGGTATAATGAATCATGCAACATTCGCCATGTTCCTCTGAATCAGAATCAGCTCTACTGGCCAAGTTTGTGCACACAAACGAGGGATTTGGCTCCAGTTTTAACTCTCGTTTCAAAAGGTACAAGGGTTTGACCTTAAATATTGAAAAAAACCCCAAAAACTAAGAAGTACGAGAATATGTACAAGTCTTCATGTTACGTGGAGCTGTGATGGAGTACGGTACCAGCGGACATGCATTCCTGACCCTTTATATGGTGCTGTGTATTATATATATGATAATTATTTATCTTAAAAAAAAATCAAGGAGTTTATGGAACCGTCTTCTCTTGATTTTGTGTTATTATCAATAACTGGCAAAACTGCTTTATTGATGTGAAGAAAGAGGTTAAACTATAGAGTCCAGGCCACCATTGTTCATTCAATACGTCAGCCGAGGTCAGCTCGGACACTTTTATTTGCTAACCATTCAGTGACTGGGAGTCACCCTCGGCTCATTGTATCTGCATTAAGCTGTGAACTTCTATATAAGTGGACCCTTAATCCCAAAGCTGTTTAAATGCTTAGTCAAGATCAATATCAGCATCAAACGCTCGCTCCTTTTGCTTTCACGGATTAGTCGCGGCTGCATATCTGGGGAGGGCGGACCTCGGCGTCGGCCAGGGAGACTGACGTCACTCACGCCGAGGTTCAGAAGGGTAAACATCATTAGCGGTTGCGAAGATTAGTCTGATAACGCCACGCATGTACGTTCCTCCGAGGAGGACCTCTGCGGGTGCATCACGCCTGCTACCTCCTGGAGGACTGCAGATAAAGACGAGTGCAGCTCTTGACTGACGCCGCGGTTCGACCGGTGGTGTCTCTTCACCTGAAGGTCGCGGGGTCGACGTGGCACCGATGGAGCTCATCCTGGGTCTCCTGACCCTGCTTGCAGTCTGGTCCCGGACCGACGGCGGAGTAAGTCCCAGAGCAGCAGCCTTCACTCAGCTCCTGCACCACATCTCCCAATGGAAGCAGTAAGCCTGGAAAATGGACTACAGGGGAAAGTTTGCGTCAGGGCAAGGAAGCAGCAAACACTCACAAGGTTCTGATTTTATACTGCATAGAGATACGAATTCGGCTATTTTGATGCAAACAAATACTTATGGAATGTTGTCAGGACAAGCAAAGCTAAAATACTTGTTAACAGGCACTTTGAGATTTATCGTTGCCCACATGATTATTATCCTAATCGAAGATTTTAGTTCCAATCTTCAGCACTGAAACATCAGTTATGTGCTTCACCTCCAAAATAAAGTCACCACATGGCTAATTATCTTTTTAGCTCAGCTCACACACTGTTGCCCATAAAGATTGAACAATTTTTTTTTATTTTTTTTTTACCTCCTCTCATGCAATGATTAAGATTCATTCTTGATAAACAGTGTATATGTTCTCAACCCTTTATTGATCAATCTGTACAAAGGCAATTACTGACGTGCATGATTGGGCATAAAAAGAGAAACGTGTCTGAACGTGAAATTATTCCAACTTTCTGGGCCACAGTGTGTGTAGCGATGTCATCTCAAACGTGTTTTACGTGCACTCAAACCCCTAAAAAAAACAAATCAACAGTTTGTGCTCAGCTGCTTGAAGCATCATCCAGAGATTTGCTCCGTCGCTCTCAGGTTGTGAGGAGGGAAAACACCGCCGCCGCCGCCGCCGCCGACGAGGGCGAGGGTGACGCCACCGTCTCGGAGCAGCTGGAGAAAGCCAACAACCATCTGGGTGAGGCGCCAACACTCGCTCAGTGGATAATTTGAGTTTCAGCTCAGTTCAGTTCAAGTCGAGTCAAGTCGCTTTGATTATCCCCAAGGCGCAATTCAAAAGGGCAGGAGGACAGCTTAGACACGCTAGGCGCAGGACTAACACACACCACACACACACACACACACACACACACACACACACTGAACTAAATGGCCTTTTCAGAGGCCACACATTCGCTGCGCCTCGTGAGCGTCTCACTTGCTTCACGCGACAAAACCTGACACACCAAAAAAAGCTGCCCGAGGCCGGGCAGACGTCGTCTATGACGTATTTGTTCTCTTTAATATGCAAGCTCCTGCACGCGTGGACCGCCGAGCGCGTGCGACAGTTTGACAGCTGCACGTTTCAAATCCTAAAACATCAGGCGGCGTCGGGCTGTCCGGCCGCCCCGCAAGGCACCACGGAGGGTAAAATCTTGTGGTTTCTCCCCCTTCGCGCAGACGGCAGCCGAGACGGGATCAAGGTGATCGGTGACATCGCCGTGTCTCACCAGGTGGCCCCCCGGAACGCCGACCCCTGCGTCCTGTGCGGCTGCATGTGGCCCAGAGCCGCCGACGGGAAGGTCTACGTTCCCTATGTCATCGCTGACCATTACTGCAAGTACCAAGCGCTTAAAGTTCTCTGGTACCGCAGCGGTTGCATTTTTTTTCGAGCCGCGCTCAATGCGGGATGAGCTCAATTTGCGAACCAGATCCTCTTCAGGGATCGCCACGTCCATGTTCATTTCGAGTCGAGTCAGTTTTGTTTGTGTAGGCCCGATTCACAATCGCATTGCCTCAGTGGGCTTCGCAATCTGTAAAGTGAGCAATATCATCTGTCCTTGGACCCTCGATTCGAGTGAGGGAAAAACTCCACTTAAAAAACCCTTTAAACAGGGAAAAAAAAGGCATATAAACCTCAGGAAAAGCCGCAGAGGAGGCGGCGTTCCTCTTCCAGGCCGGACAGACGTGCAATAGATGTCGCATGTGCAGAGTTCACGCCAGGAATTCACAGAAAACTAAATTGCTGATAAAAAAATATGATCAAGAAGACCATTAAAGTAAGAGGAGGGGTCGCCACCACGCAACTTCCTCCCGATAAACGGTATTCTGAATATAACAATTCATTATTTTGTTCACTGCAAAAGTGCGTGAAACGCCCGCCGGCCGCCAGCGCGTGGATGACGACGTCACGGCTGCCAGCAGAAGTCAAACACTCGTGTCCTGCTGCAAAGTCCTGCGCAAATGAAGTCGCGGCGTTGCTACGTGTGTCAGAGTCATGGTTGCAAAACAGGAGCCGAGCCGCTGCCTCCCACTGCAGAGCCCAAAGCTTCCTGCTCCGGATCGATAAAACCCATAAAAAAAAGAAAATGAGTTGCTCCTGTGTTCCCTAAACCTCTCATATTTTTATCTCTCTGATGCTCTTAACCGTCAAAAAATGATTATAAAACACACCAGTTCTGTCTTTTCCGACTTCTTCCCATAATCCAGGCACCAGAAATAGATGATTAAGATAGAATAAATCCTGAACGTAGTCAACAAATGCTGGAATGGCGCCTGTTTGAGTCGGCTTTGCTAAAAAAACCTACTGCCCTGCTGTTTAAGGAATTTAGGAGGCTTCACAATATATATTTTTTTATGTTTTTGATATTCTTTCCACCTAAAATGAGTCAGCCTTTTAAAACCACTTCAGCCTGAAATACACATATCAAATATTCATTATATTTTGGGAATTTTAACCCTTTAAAGGCCATTATGTTCACATAGCTCCACTATTTTATTTAAATCAAAACAACAACAAAAAAAAAACCCTAAAGTAATTTCCATCAAATACATTTCAAGGAGTAAAATGTATTTTCATTTTTTTCAACATCAAAAGCGACACACACTCATCATTTCAGTAGCCAGGCACCCATGCAGAAAGCAATAAAAAGTGTGAAATTTTGATGCATGTTTTGAATGGTAAAACGTAGCGCCATCTGGTGGACATGCATAAAAATTAGACAATGAAAACCAGCAGTACAAAATGAAATCTTAACATAAAGGAACGCATAAGTTCATGTGAAGTTAAATGTGGGATCAAAAATGGCTTTTTCAATTGGACATTTTTTTTGTAATCAGGAACAAATGTGTCGGTTTCTGTGCAGTTTAACCATTTTAGGCTAATTTAAGGGACTGAGGCGTCAATTAAAAAAACCCAAAGTGAAATAAAAAATCCAAAATGAATATCTTCCGGCAAACTTTAGCTATATTCATTCAGCACAGCCCAAAAATGTGCTGGAAAATAAAAAAAAAAATACTGAATGGCCAAAAATGTCTCCATTGGATCTCTTAAGGGTTGAGATTCCCATCTTCAGTAGGAACACTTGGGCTTGATGACACAGGCGAGGTGGGGAAGTCAGGAAACACAGAGAAGCAAAGTAAAATCATATGTGTGTGTGTGTGTGCGTGTGCGTGTGCATGCATGCGTGCGTGTGTGTGTGTGTGTTTTTACGGGGTTCTTTAACTGCGTAAGAACACACTGAACATGGTTTTCCCTCCACAACGTCCCCCCGCAGCCTCTCGGGAGCTGGACGTCATCAGGAGAGGCCTGGACTCTTTCTCCAACGACACCTGCATCCGCTTCCTCCCGCGCTCCGACCAGAGGGACTACCTCCACATCCAGGCTCTGAGGGGGTGACACGCCACACAGGGATTCCATCGCCGTTGCATGGGTGACGAGCATTGGCCAGCTCTGACGTGGCGCTCTCCCTCTGTCTCTCTCTCTCCCTCTGTCTCTCTCTCTCTCTCTCTCTGCAGATGTTACTCCTTTGTGGGTCGCCAGGGCCGCAGGCAGACGGTGTCCCTGAGCCGCCAGGGTTGTATCCACTATGGAACGGTCCAGCATGAGCTGCTTCACGCGCTGGGCTTCAACCACGAGCACTGCCGCTCCGACAGGGACCAGCACATCCGGGTCCTGCTGCGCAACGTCATGAGAGGTAAACGCCAGCGGAGCGGGGAAGCGCCGGAGCTGCGCCCTCTTGGGTTCGGGACGTCAGCAGAAACTGGAAGGGGGAAATTCTCTCCCGAGCTGCGTTATTGAAAAATAATTGTAGGACGGGAGAATCGCGGTTCCGTCACGTTATGAGTTCACATTGCACTTTGGATCCTAACAGCTGCAGTGAGGTTGTTGGAGTTGGCCTCGGTTTGAGTAGCTTCCACTGCATTTTTCCGCTGAATCAAAGGCCGCAGGTTGCACTTTTCTGCTCCTGTCATATTGCAATGCCAGCATGTGGTAGTTTGAGACCTGGCACAATGTCCTTGTGCGCATTAGTTCCCCATGAGAGCGTGAGCCCAACAGACGGTTGTTTGGTCTGACGCGCCTTAGCCACACGTCAAACAGTCAACGTTCGCACGCTTGATTCTCACACTTGCTCGACCACGTGGGGCCCGACCACCTCACGGGTAACCGGCCATTTACATTCGGTTGCGTACGTTTCCAACCTTTTGTGCGGGCCAGATTCGGCCCAGGAAGATAAACGTGAATTGTTCCCTGCATTCTGGGCTCAATCTGGCTGGGTTCTCGCAGGAGAGCTTTGGCACTTGGGAGTCCAGCGCTGCATAACTTTGCCTGTGACCATAAATTAAACGCGTCTCTCGGAACGTACAGAATTCTCCGGTTTGTTCTTGGGCTTCCAATCAAAGAAACCCCGTTTTGATCCTGGGTCACGGCACCAAATTGTGACCCGGGATCAAAACGGGGTTGCTTACAGATGCAGATTTTTACGAAACATGACCTCGAGCAGCAACACCATTAAAATGCTGCCAACACTGCCAACCGACGCTGGATTTTTGAAGTACATTTTTCTCGAGATTTCCCGTGTATGTCCGTCTTCGGGGTGAGTCGTTTTTTTGTTTTTTTTTGGACCGTGATGCCACCTCTTTTAATTGCTGCAGGTCAGGAATACAACTTCATGCGACTCGTCACTCTGAACCAGGGGACTCCCTATGACTATGACTCAGTGATGCACTACGGCAGGTCAGGAGAGCCGGAGGAGCCAAATGATCCATGCTGGAGTCTCCAGTCTCTCATGTTTAAATTCAAAATTTATGACCCCTCTTTTTTTTTTTTCCTGAGGACTCCTGGATCATGGATGATTATCACACACACCTCTTTGTTTAACCTTTAATCAGTGAGTGTGCTTCTTCCTGCAGGCTGGCTTTCTCCAAGGACATCCGCAGTCCCACCATGGTGGCTGAACCCGACGCCGGCAGCACCTTCGGCTCGGCCCGGCGGATGAGCCGGAATGACATCGCCCGCGTCAACCTGCTGTACTGCAAGAACTGAGCAGCCGGCACGGGGAAGGTTCTATAATGGTCTCAGGGTTCCGCAGCTTACCGCCGCACTCGCACAAATCGTGAAATAACATCAACTACTTGATATGATGGATAAAAAAAAAAGAAGGGACATCAGGATTTAAGACAAGTGAGGAATTTCCCTTTGTGCTCAAAGGTCGTGTAAAATAGAGGTCCAATTCCCGTTTCTCTCTTTAATTGATTAATATTCATCCCAGACCCGGTGATGTTACTAGATAATCTGAGGCGACTCGTCATCTGATTTATTCATTTACTTCTGTTGCAAAACCAATTTGGAGACCTTCGGGTGGGAAAAAAAAAAAAAAAAATCCGCCAATTTAGCAAAAAAGCACTAATTGATGCATCAGACACTTTTGTAAAATTTAGATAACAGAAAAAAAAAAGATAGGATTTCATTAATGATTTAAGTTTTTTGGGGTCAACACTCCGAAGAAAATGCTCCAGAGCCTCCTGGATTCAAATACTTAAAGATCTTCCTTTTCTGAAAGCACCAATCTAAAGGTGATTTGGCGACATGATTACTGCACGTTTGTTGACATGATTTTTGCAGAGAAAATAGATGAATTACGACATGGGCCTCAACATGCAGCCTCTCTGTCAAACCACAGTCATAAGTCACAATAAACACTATTTGTCTTACTGTGATACCTCTTTTTTTTTTTTTGTTCTGCACAGGAAAGATGGTCAGTTTATTTTATTTCTTATTCTATATGAGCATCGCATATTCTGCTTTTGTTGTCCTTATGTCTTGTTTGTCTGCTTGAAAACATCTAGTTGCATTGTGGGTAATGTCGTCGACACTGACAGGTTTCGACAGCAGTTTTGAACTGGAAGGAGGACTAACGGGAGTTTTAGAGTGTTCTGGTTCCATGCGAGACAGGCCGACGGGATCCGACTTGCACAGACACGAGCACATAAACAAGAATTGCATCAGGAATTTATTTGATATAGTATTTCAATGCACGTTAGGCTGTATTGAGGAAGGATGAAACGCTCTCCGAATTTGAAGAGCACGGTTTGATGTCTGAGTTGCTGTCGTCACCTGTCGGAGAGGAGAGACGTTAACAGCAGCGGTGGACAGTAATCCAGTCTGGTACTTTGTGAGTTAAGTGTTCGATCTCTGCATTTGCAACATGATTACATAGCAGTTGGTATATTTTCATACTTTTATCACGTGACAGTTAAAATGCAACCGTGCTGTCCACTCATTTGCCACAAACTGCTGCGTTACTGCATCTTCCCTCATCGTCAAGTTTCATCTCAACTAGTAACTGGTACTTTTACTTCCTGTTTTACCTTTGAGAAGCCCAACTTCACAACTTTGAACAGATTTCCACAAAGAAATTAGAAGTTGTTGTGTTTTTTTTTTTTCAGATTTTTCAAATAGAAATTTAAAAAATTTGATTTTCAGCACCTTATTGTCAGGTAAAATGTGTCAAACACGCATTGACATTTTCATATGAGGTCACAAGGTGGATGCAAGCGGGAAACAGCTTCGGCGTGTGTGTGTGCGTGCGTGTGTGTGTGTGTTCTCTCTTACTGCTCAACACTCGTACAGCTGGTTCAGCCTGGCGATGTCGTTGCTGCTCATCTGGGTGGCTGTGCCAAATTCAACGTTCTGATTGGGGATGGGCACCATTGTGGGTTTATTGTTCCCAGAGAAGGCATACCTGGAATCAAAATAGCAAAGGGGTTTAGTTCAGTTTTTCTTGCACGTAGACATAGTAGCTATTATATTTGAGTATTTCGTAAAGTTTTAGTTCACCCAAAGAAAATATGTTACCACCCATACCTCAAGCTAGGCTGATTCTGCAGATGACCGCACTCAGGGTTCGACCTATCCGTTTCCTCTCACTTGATACTTTGAATAATTAACCTCCACAATTTACTCTCAAAATACTTCTCAAAAGTTCTTGAGGGAGACTTTTCCAAAATGTTGATGGCACAGTCGAGATGTCGGAAACCAAATTCTGATCATAAGCGTCAGCTCACCTCAGTTATACTTGTCTATTTCCTTTAGACTCGTTTTGCACGTGATGAAGCAAATCAAATTCGATCCATAAAACACATTTAAAAACAACGACAGGTGCACTCATAACACCCTTAAACATCACAATCAAGACACGACGAGGGAACTGGCGCCACCGGCTGCTTACCTCCAAACGCTTGCATCACATTTGTGGATGGAAACGAGTTTTTATTAGATTTATCTCTTTCCAATATCCTAACAGATTTAATTAAAAACGGTGACAGGGCCGGTGAGTCCATCCGCCCGGCGACTCCGCGCTGCGTCTCAGGGAAATCGTTTGCTCACTCATGAATAAAAGTCACACAGCCTTTAAACCAAATCGTACTTGTGTCCGGATTGAGCCGACAATATTGGTATCGATGGTCTCATCTACCTGCTCTGAGTCGATTAGGAATTTTATCCACAGTGTTGATCAGTTCTACGTGTGGAGAAGAGACGGAAAGAACGGCGGCGTCTCTGACCTGTGGTACTGCATGACGGAGTTGTAGTCGTAAGGGGTGTTCAGGTTCAGGGTGTTGATCTTGTCGAAGGCGTACTCCCAGCCTGAGAGAGGGGAAACAGCCCAGCAGCGCTCAAAAACAGGAGGTTTTTATTTACATTTTGGCATTTTAGTGACGGATGTTTTTCGGTGCGTGGGGATGGGATAGGGGGGGGACTCGGGCGTGGCAGTCATTGGGACCTGCATCACATGGTTTGCATAATTATAAACAGATGAAATAACGGTTGGGATATGCAACAAATATTAGATTATCAGCAAATCGGGGTCAGTGTGCACTTTTGTGTCTCGAGGATGAGCGAGATAATGACGATGACCCGCTTCAACCCTCACATGCATGAGTGATTGGACCCCAAACGCTTCCAGAAGTGGGTCAAAAATAGCCCGCATCAAAATCAAGCATTTTCGTGAAGGATAATCATTTATGTTGCATTTTGTATCGTACATGAATAACTTCATGTTTGAGAAATTTTGATTTTTCGCTTTTTAATCGTAGTCAGAAACGGGCAGTTTGTCCCCACTGCAGTGAGGAGGCAGGAGGACAAAACAGGGAAGATGACGTCAAAATTTTCAGAAAAAGAGATGAATTGCCCACTTACACAAACACACTCACACACGCACGTGCACACACACACTCACGCGCGCACACACACGCATGCGCGGTTTTCTATCGCGGTTTTCTGTGTAATCAGTTTTCTTTGTTTTGCAATTATTATTGGTCAAAATGTTTGAACATGTTCCAAATGTCAAAAAGGGAAAAATAAAAATAAGTCAAACATTCAATAGTTCTTGTGTGCACAATGCAAAACATAATATGAATGATTACTCGCAACAAAAATGACCAAAATGGCACAAAAACCCATTGATTCTAATACAGGTCATTTTTGACCCACTGAATGGAAGCTTGGGGTAGTTATAAAAAAACTACAATTTCTCAAACATGTACAGAAGGTAATTGAAAATTATAAATGGCGTCATAATAAAAACATGTTTTTTGAGGAATGTCTCAAATATGAAATGATAACGACTTTTCATCATGAAGATATTGCAAGAAAACAAGTTCACGGGTCATTTTTTTAGCCTATTTATGCATCTAGGGGGTAGTTTTGGTCACAATTTGGTTGAAAAAAACAGATAATAAATAAAATAAGGAATATTCTTGTATCATCAGTTGTGTGGTTCAAAGAAAAACCTCATCATTTTGTCAAATGCTCCATAGTGTAGAAAATAAAGTCCACTCATTAGGTACAAGGCTCCATCCAGCCACTGGTTAGATAGATTTATTTAGCAGCGTCTTTTTCCAGGTCAGGGCCTGGAAACTATTTAACCCTTGAATGCTAAAATAATCCTCTAATTTAAGGAGTTTTTTTTAAAGTTTGGTCCATCGAAGTTGGATTAGTTTTTTTTGTGTTGACAGTAAATGTCTAATCAGTTTTCCATCTTGAGAGGGATGTGCATCTGTAAGTGTGTGTGTGTGTGTGTGTGTGTGTGTGTGTGTGTGTGTGTGTGTGTGTGTGTGTGTGTGTGTGCGCGCGCGCTGACCGGACTCGATGTTCTCCCACAGGATCCGGATGTACTGGTCCCTGTCGGAGCGGCACTGCTCGTGGTTGAAGCCCAGGGCGTGGAGCAGCTCGTGCTGCACGGTGCTGTGGTACAGGCAGCCCTGCCGGTCCAGAGACAAGGTCTGGGCGTAACCACGTCGACCAACATAGGAGTAACAGCTGAAAGCACATGTCAAAACACTATGAATATCCTCATTTGATGTGATAAAGCTTAGCATCACTCAAACCATCTCACTGCAACAAAAGCTCCCAATTTCTTGATTTTGTCATGAACAGATTACAGTAAAAAGTGAAAACTGTAACACAGAAAAATTCTAAAAAGAGCATGAAATGAACTTCCAGTGTTTATATCTTGAAGCTATTAGAAAGGCAAATAAAAATAAAAGTCTTGCACGACCCCCGACCCCACCACCATCACCTTTCTTTTAATTATCAATCTATTTTGTTAAGGAAAAATATGGAAGAGGATTAGGGCCACTGAAGGAAAAAAATATATAATTCTGAGAAAAAAGTCAGAATTCTGACTCTAATCTGAGAATTCTGACTTTTTTTTCCAGAAACTAAAAAAAAAAAAAAAAATAGATTTTTGTTGTTACCCGTTGCTGCTCTGGATGCTCAGGTAGTCCCTCTGTCCGGAGCGCTGGACGAAGCGCACGCAGGAGACGCTGTGGAAGGACTCCAGGCCACGCTGGATGATGGCGCGCTCGCGAGAGGCTGAGAGGACACACACACACACACACACACACACACAGACGTGAGCGTGCTTTGCGGCGTCTCCTGATCTCACCCAGAGAAACTTTGCTAAATGGAAATGGGACGGGGAAGCAGCGGCTATTATAAAGCTTTACATGAAAACCAAAGAAGAAGACCACGCAAGCTGTGAGGCTGCACCTGCTTCACATGCATGATGATGTGATGATATTAAGCATAAAATATTTGCAATATCAGTTTAGAGCATTAATCTTCGACCTAGTATGACCAACGCTGAGTCTGATGGGATTATTCTTACTTTATGTATTTTATTATAAATGCTACATGTTTTTTTGTTTTTTTTTGCAGGCCTCAGGTTTAAGATCTATGTATTTTATTGCATATACAATTTCCATCAATTCGGGCTAAATAGCTTCAACATAAAAAAGAAAAAACCCTCACAAACTACATGAGAATAATATGAATAGTAATAATCAAATCACTTTACATAAAAGGAAAAAGAGAAAAATGAAACACTCCCCTGCCCCAATTAATAATAATACTTTACATTATTATTGCAAATTTCAACTTGATGTTCAAAAGTTTTATATATATGGGATAGACAACTGGTATTTTTGCATTTAAAATGTTTGGGGTTAAATTCCTTTGAATTTATGTTTGACTGGCAAATTTTTCATCTCCTTTTGTGTATGAGTTTGTTTTTTTGTTCCATTAATATTGTGTATTCCAAATAGATGGAAATGTGATATATGTTGCATATACATAAATCTTAAATTTGATGCCTACATTTTTTTTCCAGAGTATTGGACATATTCATAATTATAACAAGTGGAATGTAACACACCGTCCATGTCACACACAGTTGCATTCGTCCTTTGACCTCTCGGAGCTGCTATTCCCCATCTAACCAGCAGGTGTCCCCGGCGCTTCACATTCAGCGGTGACCTGTTCCGGCGCATATGAATGAGTTTGCCCTGTGATCCAGGTGAGGATGTTCTTAAAATAGACTGCATCATATCTTTGTTCCCCTCCTCTTTTGCTCGGGTCAAACATGATTTTTCTGCTAAACTGGACCAAGACTTGGGTACATAAATACAACAACAGCTGCATGTTTATATGACTGACGCTCCCCTAAGACTTTTTTTGCACGTTAGGCTGTATTTTTTTTTTTTTGGGTAAAATCTGGCTCAGAATGTCAGAGGCTGTTGTTGCATCTGTGGGGAAAATGTTTTTGTTTTGCCTTTTTCCGGTAAAATATTCCATTATTGGCTCCATTAGATGTCTCGGCTTCGCGTTCACACAGAGTTGGACACTGTAAGGCCGTGTCCACATCTTCTCTGAGATTCAGGCTTCAAAACCACGAGCAGGATTATCACAACTCAACTCAGAATTTTTTTTTTTTATGTCATTAAAAACACTGCACCATACTACAGAATGGCAACCACGCTTTTTTTTTTTCTTTTCGGGCTGTTTCAAGTTTTCTGATATCGACTATTGATGTGAGGAGAAAAAAGTGGGCTTTCGCACGCGCAGGGGTACGCACAGTAATGGCTGGCGATGACGTAGGGCACGTAGATCTTCCCGTCGGCGGATTTGGCCCACATGCAGCTGTGGGAGGTGCAGGGGTCAGCGTTCCTCTCATTGTCATCATCATAAGCGATGTCGTCCATGACCAGGGGCTCCCCCTCTGTGTGCACTGTTGAAGGAAAACGCAACAAAGTCCAAATGAGAATTTTAAACTTTCTTTTTTTTTTTTTTATGATGTGCGTTAACAGTACCGGTTGGGCATATGTGTCAAAAAGCACTGCCGGCAAATAAAGTGTGTGTGAGAAGTAACTGAGTGACCGCAAATATGCAGAAGGAAAAACAAAAAAACAAAAAAACAAAACGCATTATGCCTTACCGACATCCTTGTTGGCCCTCCACAGGAGCTCCGACACAGGCAGATCCTGGGTCAGGAAGATGACGTCACTCATTAACGAGCGTTCGGGGTGAAAGCCGAGTTCATTTAACAACTCTGGGGAGTCTGATTTGTATGTTTTGCGCGTCTGCTCCAACAACAGCAACGTTTTAGTGCTTCTACCCATTTTTGCCGCAATTAATCCAGCTTTGTGCAAAAACGATCCTTTAAAAGGTGCTTGGATCTAACATTTTCCTGTCTTCTTTATGAAATTGTTGCTATACACACTTTTAGGGTTTGAAAAACATTTGCTGCCTGCATTACACTCACAAACCGAAACGATAATTGTACCGTAAACACCACAGCTGTGTTTACTTAAAGAGGAAGTTGACACTTGCAGCAATTATAACATACGAAATTTCATAGCAACGTTTACCCATTGACCATTTTAACTCCTGCGACTCCAAAAAAAAGTTCTGAATTATTTTATTTCATCCCTATAACATATTTGACATCATTTGTTGATTCTTCTCCAAATGTCCATGTGTCAGCTTCACTTAGTTTTATAATATCTGTAGATACTCTAGAATCTGATGCAGAAAATGGAAATTCATACAAAACTGAGGGAGAAAAAAATGATCAAGTCAAATCATGGCAGATAACTTAAGTTAATGGTAACTACTAAAATAAAAAATAAATAAAAAAAAATACATAGTATGAACCCATGGGCTTACAATACAGCACAAACCGTTAATCCTCACTTTTGCCGCCGGGCCTCTTCATACAGACCGACATGATGAATATAAATCTTCAGCGCCACTCACCGTCTCCTCCGCCCAAGAACAGCTGGCGAGCACCAGCACGGCCAGGATGCTGAGGGTGGACCCGAGGGGCGACATGTTGGCAGGCTGCAGGTAGACAGTCTTGAAGGCCCGACGGGGCCGCGGCGCCGCCATATATCCTTCAGCGTATCGCTCGACTCAGCTGGGAAAAAAACAAAAAAACGCCTGCTTTGCTGAGCGATAAGATGTGCCGCGCGTTACCTTGAAAACACGTTGCCCGTTCCCACCTTAGGCCGCCCTCCATAACATCTGCTCGTGGAGGCGGAAGCGTGTCCTGAGAACATCAGAATGGAGGAAAGCTGCTAAATTTGTCCTGGACTGCAGTTACGTAATCGGCAAAAAAACCAGACGGGTCAGAAGGAGTTTCGCTTAAATTGCGGTCCAGAATGCTGAGCTTGGAACAGCGTTTATGCTGTCATGACTGGGAGTTATCTCGAGATGAATTATGGCCCTTGTTCTTGATTTTGAATGACATCAACATGTGTGATTTTTTTTTTCTCTTAGCAGCTTCCATTGACAACAACGAGCAGGTAATAAAGTGTTTAAAATGATATTTGGGTGCAAGCGATATTAAAATACTATTTTGAGGCCTACAAATTCACATTCCAAAACAGGAGTGGGACTATTACATGTTTCCCTTTCTGTGTTTCTTCAGAAACGTCTAGAAAGTTCCAGTTTTGTGTAGAATTTCATCTCTCAGTTTCATTTTATTCTAATGCCGACATGTCTTGATGTACTTCAGTAGCAGAGCGCGGCCATCATTTAATCACATTCCCTCTTGTCCTATTATATTCCTCTTTAATCACTGGCTAAAATAACTAGTTTTCAATAAATGGCATTGGACACATAGTGCAAACAGCCTGTTTATTTGTCCACTTCTTCGTTTGGCGAAAATGGCAAAATTAGAGTCGGAGAGGTCAGCCTGCGACTTCATGTCTCGTAAACACAAAAGCACCTCTGGTTGGTCGCAGCTTCCTTTCGTAGCTTGGCAGCCGTCGTAAAATGGCGCGGTGGGTGTAACATTTCACAGCAGGTTTCTGGATGCGTTTTTTTTTTTTTTGTTTGTTTGTTCTTGACCTTCATTAGTATATTTTTTCACTGTTTATTTTTTTTTTTTTAATGAAGGCTAGGGAGAATACATGTAAAGAATACCTATAAAAATTAGGCTTAAGCCACTGGAGATGAAAAAAGAAGTACACAAAAAAAAAAAAAAAAAAGGAAAAAGGAAAATTTTTTTTCCTGAACATTCACGTCTGATCACAGGCTTTTCACCAGGAGAGAGTACGGACGGATGGCCTTCTCTACAATCCTCTGCTGCTCGGCGTCCGACAGCCCGTCCGGGATGGGCACCAGCCAGTATTTACCGTTGTTGTGCTTCTCCCTGTACTGCGGGTTGACTCGATTCTGCAGGACCACCTGATAATTCTTCCCCCCCTTGGTGAAATTCTTGGTGTAGTGGACGGCCTCGGCGATGTACGGCGTGGAGTAGATCCCCCTGCCGTACACTTGGCCCGGGCCTGCCTGCGGGGAGCAAGAATAAATCTAAATATATAACCAGGTGATGTTATTTCACAGGTCCGTGTAGGCGGGAGAGGAGGCGGCGGCGGATCGTGGACCTGCACTCAACGCGGGGGACAAAAACATGACTTCAGATACGTTGCTCAGTAACTGCTCCAAGACTGCATAAGCGCCTGTTTATACTACATTTAACCTCCAGAGGCCCGAGCTATTTTTTTTTTTTTTGGTTTGTCTGGAGTTATTCCTCCAATAATGTTTGTGGAACATCAATCCTGTAATGCACGTTCAAGCTTTTTTTTTTTTTTTTAATTTTCAAGGCAACCTGGATGATCAGACTATCTGTGCTGCTGTCATTTAAATTCATAAATACGTCAGAGGAGTAAAAAAATATATATATTTTTTTAACAACAAAACACAAATACACAATTGAATCTTTACACAAATGGCGGGCTAAAACTTTTCTCCCTTGTTGTGGGACGAAGGAACCAGATAAATAAATGAATGAATGAATGAATGACTAATATTACGCATAAAGAAAATAAAATATCCACACTTTTTCAGCCCTGTGTTTTTTTGTGGAAATGGGAACTATGGGAAAGCCATTATGGCCTAGAGTAGCATCTGTGCTAATCATGTGTGTCATCAAAAAACAATCGATTAAAAAACAACTACAATTAAAAATTGCTACAATTATGGATGTATTGAAAAGAAGCTCAAGAAAGCTTAAGTGACGCGGCCGATCGCCCTGATGGAGGCGTGGATAAACAGTTCGATTTAAGGCTTCTTAAAGTATGAAATGAAATGTAAATATCTGTCATGTACTCCGAGCTCGGTCTCTGAGGGCTGGGTGGCCAAGAATGTGTCAGTGTTGTGTTTTACATCGAGTCTCCACTGCCACCAAGTGGCCAAATTATTGCAGGTTTCACTATAAACCCAAATGTCACAAGTGTTCCTTTTCTCTCTCTCTTTTTTTTTTTTTTTTTTTTTAACAATTCATTACACAGATGACCCTCATAGTTACGCAAGAACTCGAATTTACCTCGTAGCATGCGACGATAATGCCCTGAGCACCCTTTTTTGACGTCCCGTGATAGGACACGGGCCACTCCCCGTCCCTGGACTCGGTGCCACTGCTGTTGCCTCGCTCGCCCAGCCAGGTGTTCCCACCGGGGTACTTGTCAAGCACCTGGTGTGAGACCACAAGCATCATCATCATCATCATCATCATCGTCATTATCAAAGATAAGTTACCTTTTGACTGGCAAATATCAAAGCCTGTGAGCCGTGTCCAACACAAAGCAATATGTGGCGACTCTGAGCTGATACTATTGCGTCTGTTTATACATGTGCAGCTGGGTTTTGTTTTTCTTTTTTCTTTTTTGTGTGTGTGTGTGTGTGTGTGTGTGTTTGGCGTCCGTCTGTGGGAGCTGGAGCGCGTGGCTGCTTCCACGGGGACCACTGAGGCCACGCCGCCAAAAACACGAGGCCCGTCGGACGAGCGGATGAGCCAAACCCACCGATTCACTAAATGCAGTCTGGACCAGACGGGGGACGTGCCAAACATCTGCAGGCGGAAGGCAAGGTTCCCTTTTTTTTTTTTTTTTTAATGCCTCCTCCTCCATTGTGAATGCGCCGTCTCGGAGAAGCCCGGGGAAGGGAAGTCCTCGAATTTGGCGCAAATGTCAAGACGGGCTCAAGGAAGAAGTGATTTTCGGGGTCAAAGGTGGAGTTCGGTGCGGCTTTAAGTCTCCAAGTTTGGGAGCAACGTCAGCTCGAGCTCGAGGATCAACTGACTGGATTTTATTTGTCGAGAAAGGTCAGAGGCCGAAGGTCACAGGACCTCACGAAACATATTAATTGATGTGACATGACACGATGACATTTTTCATCTGGGCACGCTGCACCATATTTTGGGATGGCGCCGGGGGCATTTCCTCAAGGACGAACTGACCTGAATTTAGAAGTCAGAGCCCGCATCCGCTCACAAGTCAGGTGTTCGATTATGACGGGGTTTTTTTTTTTTAGGCTTTGTGACTGCGGCGAATCCGCAAACGCGGTCGACGACAAAAAGAAAAAGAAAGAAAGTGCCGTCGTGCGTCGTAATGCAGACTTATGTGGTCACGCTCACCTTGAGGGCGTAGCGTTTCCAGCCGCAGGGGCGCTCGTACACCTCCCCGCCTCGGTAGTACGTCTCGGTGTCTCTCAGATGAGTGAAATCGTAGTCGAACTTGGGGTCGAAGAACTCCTCCTCATCGATAATGAGTCCACCTCCTCCACGGTGAAGTCCTGGGCTGCACGGAGGGAAGACGGATCTGTCTGAGTAGGTTCACTCGGCTGCTACATCTGCACCCGCAGCTCCCCCCACCCAAAAAAAAAATAAAAAAAAAAATTTGGAAGCCGTGTAAAATATAAATAGAAACAAACCTTTGAGGACTCATTCGATTGACAGGAGCAGCGGAAGGGAACATATCAAATCTCAAAAGACAGAGAATTGCCACGGTTTTTGCCAATTCTGAATCGGAGCACATTTCCAATGAGCCCAGACATATTTCCGATCTTTGCAAACAAATTTTAAACAACAGCTTATCTTCAGAAAACCTCTCTCAAACATTCGGATACTTTCAAACCTTTTTCCAGCCCAGGAATGTTATGACTGCGTGCACCCTGAATGTGGCAGATATTAATCCTTGACGTAAAGGAGTTGACGTAAAGGAAAAACTGAGTGAAGGACAAAAAAAACAAAAAAAAAACTTTGTGAATCTGTCGTGTGACCGGAAGCGCAATTTCAAATGAATAAAACTGCTTCATCTTATCAAACTTGAAAGCTGAGCGGCCAATAAAAACGCAGTCATGGCAGGTCGGGGGGCGGGGCTTCAAGCACATTCAGTTGGCCAGTATTGTGCACTGTACTTTTGAAAATGTGCCACAACACTGAGGGCGCGTGGAGAAAGCCCCACTTTTTCGTAGAGATTACTTCTTAAACAAAACTTTGCCGCAATCATTAAAAAAAAAGACTTTCTCAGAAGTTGAATACATACCTGCCAAAGGCCGTCCCGAGGAAGCTCTGGACGTTCAGTCCCGCCAAACGCACCGAAGGGCCGTGACTTTGGAGCGACGTGACATTGGTGTTGCAGATTGCAGACAGAGCCGCCAGAGCGATCTCTCGGTCACTCATCTTGGTGTGGATGGCGATGAGAAGTATCTAATGTAAACTTTAAAAACAAAACAAAAGCCAGTGGAAGCGGTCCTCTGGCGAAAGCTCCCGCGGTGACTGTGCTCGGTCTGGACTTCGATTCGAGGGTGGAGGTCTTTATGTGCTGAGGGGCGGCACATCCCCACGTCCCGCTCCTGGGATCAGGTTACGCAGGCAGCTACAGCTGATGGCCAAAAGCAGTTTCACTTTCAATATGTCCGCGGTTGCAGTGAAACCGCTCGTCTTCCTGGAAGTCACATGTCTTAAGGCGGTTTCAGCCTGCTCCTGCAGTGACCCTGCTCTGTGTGTGTGTGTGTGTGTGTGTGTGTTTTCCAGATGTCAGCCCGCCACCAGGTTCCCGCGCACAAGAGTCAGATTTGTAATCGTGTAACCTCCAGACGCGGGATCTGCCTCAGTCTGCATTCGAGCTGGTTGGGCGGTGGATTCCATCTCGTTAGCTACATTTACTATTATAACTGCGCGGGCAGTGTGGAACTGGGAGTTGGATTTTTTACCTTTTATTTTTTTTAACCGTCTAAAAATTGCAGCCAACAACTTAACGCTGGGTCGACGTGGTCACTTTTATTTGGAGGAAGCGTCTTTGATTAATACTGTACATTTAAACGCATGCCTGACTAAGCCCAGTTGATGGGAGTGTTGTGTTCGAGGTTTTTTTTTTTGTTTAATTGGATTTGTTTAAATTTTGTCATGTTTGCAGCCGCCCTTCCCTCTTCCCGCTCCTCCTTATCCTCGTCTTTAAGAAAAAAACCCCACAGAACTCAAAAAGAACTGAAAATGTCAAGTGCCGGGAAATCCGCACAATCAAAACTCTTTATTTCCTCAGCAAATCACAAAATGAAAGTGAATTTAAAACTGAAACTTGTGATTTCCTTGCACTTTGCCACCTCGGAGGACAAAACATGAGTGCTCACATATTTCAACCTGAGTTAATGGCGCCGTTTATATGAAACACATCTGTTGATGCTAATTATGAGCCCAACCTGGATGAATGCTCATAGATAGGCTACAAGTTAAGCTTACTAAAATGCGTTATTTAAACTTGCACAGAAAACGCAGGACAGAATAAAGGCGTTAATCAACACGAATGTCTCTTATTGTGAGAAAGTAAAGCCAATGGTGGTATTGCATAACAAAAAGGGAGATCGGCTACACAGTGGCAGGGTCAACGTTTGGGAATATTTCTATTGTAAAATGAGGTGCCATGACTTTTCTATTATGAGGGGCGACGGGTCGATTCGATTTTAGGAGGTAACAAACACGTCACACGTTCTCCTCGTTGGTAAATTCATTGTTGGCTTGTTTAAAAAAAAACAAAAAACGAGAGGATCCTATTATCACACTTATTAGTTCAGGTTTCATTCACCAGCTGTAACTGGACACGTTTCCATTTCTAATACAGAGAACGTTTGTCTCATATTGCTCTGTGTTAAAGAGGTACTTTACGTTTCATTTTACTTGCTTTTACTCTTTACTTACATTTCATTTTTTTTTATTCAGAAGAGGCATGTTTCTGTTTTTCATATTGGGTCTACCGTTTTTATATTCTTTGTATATTTCACTACTTTTTTCTAAGTAACTACTGTGTTTTTTTGTTTTTTTTTCGAATGCTCGCCCGTCTTTTTGGGAGCAACCAAGCGTAGATGATTGTGTCAGAGGTGTACAGGAAGAACAACATTGCGTCTCGTGACTGACTCTGCAGATGTGCAGTAATTCTACCACAACAGAAAAATATTTGCTGTTATAGTGGAAAAAAAAAAAACAGCGAAGCCGCCATGATCTGTTCTCGTCTTCTCCGGCATCACAATCTCTCAAAATCACATAAGTCTTGAAGTGATTTTAAAGAAACCAGCAGTTTGGCAAATGTTAATCAAAATAAATTGCAGATTTAGTTTCCACTAGTATAAGAAAGTTTTGACATTGACTTTACAGAAATGCCTGTAAAGCCAACGCCTTCTATCCACCGGTTAAACCCACGGGATGTTCATGTTGCACCAGAGAGAAATCTTCAGTATCATTACTCCCATACTGACATGAAAGGGGTAATAAAGCAAAGTTTGTCCATGAAGCACATTTAAAAACTTGACAATGACAGGAGGCGTCTTCCCATAGCAATTATTATCTCCTCCTATCATCTCGAATATCTCCTTCAGAGATATATGAGCTCAAGGTTAGAAATATGCAGCATTATCTAAAAGCTCCCTCCCCTTTTGAGATATTTGAGCTCAGGATTGAAATTCTGCAACTCAAGTTTTTTTGTTTTTTTTTGAACAACTTCAGTGCGTTTTTTTCCTCCACGAGCTCAAGCTCAGATTAAACCAGGTTTCCATGCCGACGGACTGACGCGGGGGGCACAGACGCAAAGCAGCACAAACGCGAACTACAGCAACACAAACAACATTTATTCAGACGTTAATAAGAGCAGCGAGGTGAAGACAAATAAAAGTACATTCAGGTGCAGTTAAAAAAAAACAACTTGCAACCTCTGAATATTTTTTTTATCATTTAAAACATTACCTGCTTCAGTTAAGATTTCACTGACGATTCCACTGTGGTTAATTTAAGAGGACAATTATTAAAGTTCATGGAGATGCATCTGCTGCGGGCCCCGTCGGCTCCGGGTCTCCGGGATCAGAAGGACAGGTTGATGAGGGGAGCGCTGTTTTGCTTCTTGTCATCCGGGCTCCACTTGATGAGCGGGGAGCTCAGGTCGATGAGCTGCTGAGGGAGCAAACGCAAGCAGAGCGGCCGGGGCGCAGTTCAGTTCGGCTCAAAACGTCAAAAGTCAAAACCGAAACGGCTGCCAGATTGTTCGCCGACGCTGTGGTACTGCGACAGCGTGCCGCCGAGGCTCTGCGGCTGGGAGCGGGAAGGTTGCAGTTACCTGGGCTGCGGTGCAGGTCTTGTTGTTGGTCCGGATCAGGTCCGGGGTGTTGGTCAGGTCGATGAGCAGCTTCTCTTGAGGCTGCAGAGTTGGAGCCGGAAGATCTAACAGGAGAACCTGAGGAGGACGAGCGGAGAGATCAGGCTGGTGAGGACGTGTGAAATTCGGTGACAGGAGGCAGATGATTGGAATAAACGCAGGAGGTCAGTCAGCTCCTGGAGCCTCTGGCCTTGTTCCCATGGAGATGAAAACGATCCATTTCTTTTTCGTTTCAAAAGAAGAAGACGAAGCCGATGGCGGCCAACATGAACGCACAAGCGGGACAGAAGACGTTATTGTGTAAACGCCATAATGAACTCAGTGGAATCCGCCGCTGTCGCTGTGGCAGCCGCTGTGGCCGCCGGGGTTCGTGCACGCGGGGGAAGGGAGAGGCGGGGCCACGGCCTCAGCGTTCCAGAAAAGATGCGCGTGGGAAATGCAAAAGGTGGCGTTTTCAGATTTGGTCACTCCGGGGGCGCGTGTCAAAAGTGAGGGTATTCGGGACCCCCAAAAGTCTGGTTCCGTGTGGATGAAACGTCCATGTGATTTAAAAAAAAAAAAAAAAAAAAAAAACTTTTTGCAGATACACCTGAGCTGGTCTCCGTGAGGACGGCCTCTCAGGACACATCAAACTCCATTCTCAAAGTTTGGTGAAACGAAACTAAACATTTCTTGGAAGAAAAAAAAAAAAAAATCCAAGCCATTGACTCTTAATATTCAAGAGTCTCAACAGCTGCATAAACAATCATTTACATGCCAGAAAGGTTTCAACATTTAAGGGTTTAATCAGTCCATCTTAGTCAATGATAACAGACTCCAATGAAACCAGACCAGATATTCCCAGACCTGTTTGGGGGCTAATTTACAAATATTTTACTCATTAAATTTCAAACATCAATTTGCTCAAACGACATCTAAGCATATGTGTGTTTCTGTTGCCGGAATTAAGCGGTGGAATTCCTTACAAAAATGATTTTAAAAAAGGGCTGTTTGAACATATTTCAGTTTTTAAAAAAATGTTAAGAAAGCATAATTGCTTATATCGTTTATATCGATTATATCGTTATGATTTATATTGTACGAGTGTGGAGACAGATGTTTTTTCAGATTTTTCTCTCTTTTCATGTGATGTTAATTGAGTAAGTATAATTGTGCCGACCATCTGTTTTTATTGTTTAACTTTGTTTTGAAGGCAGGGGCAGGTAGAGTAAGCTTTCTTCCTGCTCCTCACTGGTCATAGAATATATTTTAGTTGATAGCTTTGGGTTGGGTTTTTTTTTTGTCTGTTTGTATGATAAGAATATTTCCATGATCAGAACAAACAAACAAATCTGATCATAGCCATCGACGACATTAAGCGCCACTGCATTCTGATCATTTTCTACTGCTGCTTCACAATAATAAACACGTCGACTTTTACATTACGACCAGTGAATCAATGAACTTGCAGTCGACCACAGGATGATGGAAAAATACCAATCATTGCCTGACCTGCGGTTACCACCAGTGGCCGCCGGTGTCGCCGGACGAGCCAGGAATGAAGGATTTTTAACTTTTAAGCCAAGCAGCGTTATGTGTGTGACCTCTGACCTCCTGTGTCTTGGTGTTGCTCTCCTCAGTTGTCTCCAGTTCGATCAGGTCTCTGTTCTGACTCGGTGCCCCGGTGTCTGTGCACTCCGATACGTCAAGCTGTGGTGCAGTGGAGGGTGGTGCAATGGAGGGGGGTGCAGGAGAGGGTGGTGCAGGAGAGGGTGGTACAATGGAGGGGGATGCAGGAGAGGGTGGTGCAGGAGAAGCGGGTACAATGGTGGGGGGTGCTGCATCGGGACTGATGGCAGTTGGGGGCTCCTCATCCTCCAGCAGGAAGGGCTGGATGTCCGGGGCGCTGGCAGGCTCCTCCTCATGCTTGCCTGTGGAGGCGAGGCTACACAGAACCAACAACTCTTTGGATTAAAAAAAAATGGAACCATGAAAGCATGTTGATAGAAACAGACGGTCGTCAGGCCGCGGCGGCCTTGCCGGCGCGGTGGTTGCCGGCAACTTAAAGAACGTCACCTGGAGCCTCTCAATCTTCTGGCAGAGGCGGGGTCGGAGTCGGAGTGGTCGCTGGCCTCGCGGATCTGGTCTGGTTGGTGGGCGTGGCAGGCGGGATGGCAGACGCCCTGCGCTTCAGCGGGGTGGGGAGGGCAGAGGGGCGACGTGCTTTAGCCTGCAGTGACTTGCAGGCGCCAGCAGAGGGAGTAAGAGGGCCGGCGGAGGGCTTCTGAGGGAGACTAGAGGAGAAAGTGACTGATGTTACAGGTCTGACTGATGTTCCAGGTGTAGGAGGTGTTCCTGGGGCATTTTTGCAGTTAAAGCAACGCTGGCTCTTTTCTTGGTGTCGGGGATGCAATGCATTTCGAAACACTTTAAAAGACATCAAAGAAAATTCCATAGCTTTTCCTCTATTAAGTTTCAGGCTGAACAAAATTTTGAAAAAAAACCCCCTCAATCTAACACTTGTTTGACACAAGATCCGAGCCTTATTTTTGAAAAGAAAGTAGCCAAAGCGTCAGTTCAAAATGGAAGAACTTTCAAAAATGTCTAACCACATCTTGTCTGCAAAGAAATCCTAGATGACCAAACAATCAAGCTAATTCCGGTTCAACGGTGACGAAGCTGTGACCCTCTGTGATGTCACCTACCGCTCCATGCTATTCACCGATACCAGCCTCTTCGGCCTCAGCATCTTTGACACGTCTGGAGATGAGAATCCTTGAAGATGGAGAGATTGAAGATGCTTAGTTGTTCGACCTGGATGATTAGGTCAAACGATTTCTTCAAAATTTGAGCAATACATAAAAAAAAGACATATATGCGCATTTCATTTTAGCTGATTACTTGAGTCCTGACTGCTAAGACAGTGGTGGAGCTGATGGGCAGCTGCGCTGGCTGAGTTCGGAACTCACGATTTTGCCTTTTTCAGGTGGCGCTGAGGTTAAGCACCCCTTCCTGTCCTGTGACTGATTAGAAAATCTGTGTGACAGTTCTCCGAATAAACTCGAGGATAAAACCCGACTGATGAACTGGCCGTTTGACTTGATGTCCGAATGAAAAGGTTGGTAAAGTGACATTTCTCACCATCTCCACTGCGCAGGCCTCTTGCTCCTCCGTTGGGTGTTGGTGGGACCAGGGCCTGGGGTTTGGCCTTCTTGCCACTTTGCTTCTGGGCGGCGGCGGCAGTGGGGACGGAGGCAGTCCTCTCGGAGACTCTTTTGGCGGGCTTTGGCTGCAGGGGCGTGGCCTCGGCTCTCTTCAGTGGCGTGGACCTGGCGGTTTTGACGTGCTCCGCCTCAGACGGCTTCCTGGCCTGGGTGGACAGCGAGCGGCGGTTGGTGGCGGCGGCGGAGGATGATGACGATGAAGGCTCGGCGGCGGTGTAGACGGAGCGGCGCAGTCTGGTTTGATTGGCGGGTCCGCCGATGCTGCTGGGGGCGGGGCCAGTGGAGCTACTCAGACTCCGGTTTAGAGAGGAGTTCAGTCTACCTGAAAGGAGACACAACACTTGTGATCACCGTTAAGGTAGAAGAGCGCCATATAAATGCACTTCTATTTACCCATTTACCATCTACTTGAGTGGCTACATGTTCCAGTTGGACAACGAGAGCAAGGAAAGGCACGGTGGTCTTAGCTGGTTAGCTGCCTTGTTGTCTGTTAACTTTCAGCTGGTTAGTTCACTGTCAGAAAGTTAGCTGCTAGTATTTTAGAGAGCTTACCATAAAGGAAAATCACCCAAAAAGGTCCATTCTTTAATACATCATTTAATGTACTCTATTTTGGAAGTCCGGCAGGCAGCTCTCACATCTACAGTCATCTGGTAACTGTTAGCGGCGTTACCATTAGCAGGCGAGAGAGACAGGCTGGAGTTGAAGCTCGACACCGAGGATGAGGAGGAGGACGTGTTCTTCCTGTCCGTCCCCCTGCGGGTGGGAGGGTGCAGAGCTTTCACACCCGACACATTCCTCACAACACTCTGACGAGGGAGAACAAAACAGAGCCAGTTATGCACACTGCACCAGGATGCCTATGATAATATCCAATCATTACATTTAATCAGTATGTGCTTGGCAGGAGTCAACTCCGAACCTTGTTTTTATTTTTATTCTTCAGGCCTTTGTGACAGTGACACAAGTGTGTTACCTTGGCGGGCAGAGCCACCATGCGTTTCCCCAGCAGGCTGGAGTTGAGGGAGGAGTCGCTGACGTCGGAGGCCACGCTCATCGAATCAGACAGCAGATCTTCACACGACTGCGCCCTGCTGGAGCAGCGAGAGCTCGGGCTGCCCTTCCGAGCCGCCGCCGCCGCCGCCACCTGCCCCAGGAGGGAAAGGAGCCCACATGTGACATCAACGCCTGTTCATCTCTTGCCAGTAACCTGGCAGCGGATCACCAGGTGATCCGGACGTATAACCAGCCGGGATCAGTGAATGAGTAGAAGTTATATAGGATATACTTTTGTTTTTAAATTTCTTTCCCATTACATTTAAACAGGAGGAATTGGGCATCACTAACTTCACTCATTTCCATTTACACATCTTCCTAACTGACACCGCAATGCTAATCATCATATCAAATTGGCATTTTGTTTATGTCAAACACACAAGCAAATTGCACTTTTACTTTTTGTACCTTAATACCAATGAGAGGTTGAAGTTGATTGTAACTCAAGTAAACCAAGTTGGAAAATGTAATACCTTCACTTCATCCACCTCCAGGGGCACAAATACTAAGTGGATGGAAAAGGAGGCAAGAGCTAAATCCAACTCTCGTTACCTCAAAACCTTTAGCTTAATGCTTTATAGAAAAGAGGAACAGCTGTTTCTTTTACATTTGGTTACTGACATCAGGATTGAATCTAAGGACTTGGGACGAAGGCATTTCTTGATGTTCACAGGAACACCCCATATTTTCAGAATGTTGATTAAAGAGACACACGTCTATAACAACGAACTGACTTGACAGCGTGATACCACACGCTGGCTGGTGCTGGTCATTGCAACTAGTCGAGTGGATGTGAAACTTGGCGCTGTCCCCGTCATCACTTTCACCATGAATTTGAGCACGCGGTGACTGGAAACCACTAACAGACTGTGTGTTCAGCAAATCAATGCACAGAGTGTGTGTGTGTGTTAAAATCTCCTGGTGATCCGACCTGCTGCCTTTTCATTTATCTGACAGTGTAAAACGAGTTAACCCAATAGGTTCTGGGTCAACTCATAATGCAATATTTCTTTTTTCCTTGCAAGATCTGATATTACTCGATATGTACTTGGACATATACCTGCACGCTGTTCTGGACTCGTGGCACCGCCTAGTCACTAAGAGTAGAGTGTGCGAGTTTGTTTTCGGTCTCTTCTTCTTGTATAAGTGACTGTTAAAATCGGCGTCAGCTCGCTAGCCAGCTGCCGTTGGGAGACGCCGCAGGTCACGAGGCCTCCTAAAGCCTTCGTACAGGTTTTATGAATTTTCAATTTTGGGGAGGAAGCAGGATAGAGTGGATTGGTGAGTCACTGCAATTGGCACCAACTGCGAGTGTGTTACACGGTGCCACCAGATGGCGCCATTATCAGCACTGGCCATGTTTCTGGTGTTTCATGGACTCCCTGCTTCCACTTTGAATAGAAAAGGCCTCGCTAAAAACAAAATCCCTACCTTGCTCGGCGGCTGCAGGCCAGCTCTCTCTGCTCTGCTCTTGCTGGCTGAGCAGGATGTCGCCAGGGCGGACGGTTTGCTCGGCAACACGGCGCCAACACCCAGCACGCCCCTCCCTCGGAGCACAGTCCTGGGTTTGGTCTTGGCCGCGCTGGCGGGGCTGCATGCGCCGAGTCTCGCGGTGGAGGCGACGCGGGAGGACGACGGTTGGATGAGGCGGTTGGATGAGGCGGGACGGCCGGACGGAGCCACGCCGCAGCCGCTCTGTCTCAGCATGCGTTTCTGTATGGCGGGCGGCAGCTCCTTCATGGGACTATCCTGCACGCAGAAGGTCTGGCGTTTGATGGGACTGCATATGCTGGCGGGCTGGCCGAGCACACACAGCTTGGCCTCGGCGTCCTGGGCGAACTGTTCCTTGTCCGTGTCGCTGGTCGCTTCATCTCCGCCACGCGGCGGCGGCGGCTGCGGTTCACTGCCCTGCAGCTG
>CAAKHG010043785.1:0-10739 GCA_901007715.1 Dactylopterus volitans
AATAAAACAAGCAAAATAAATAAATAAATAAATAAATGGTAGATAGAGCAACAAGCACAATTTGTTTATAGCTGCTTTCAGTCCACTCCCCGCGGTAGCAGCGCTGACGTACGGCGGCGGCGCACTGCAGGCAGATTTGGGTCGTTCATCTCGCGCTGCTCCGTGCTGTCGATCAGATCAGGCACACGGGAGGCAAAAACATGAGCGTCAGTGTGCTGCAGCACACGCGTAGGCGGGTATTGTTTACGCACTAATATAAATGCAAATGCTTTAACATCCCGAGTGCCCCGCTCGAGACTGAAACTCCTCAGGAAAACAGGTCGTCCTTGATGCCTTTTAATCTGCGGCAGGACGTTTCATTACCAAACATGTCATGCAACACGGTACGTTGATCCCGACCTCCTGCCAAGTCTGTAATTTAATCCTGCCGCCTAATCGACTAAAACGCTCTGCTCAGCTGTCATGGCGACAGAAACTCAAGCCACACACGTGAGCAATTGAGTATTATTAGCATTATGCTCCATGTAATATGGAACGGTCGAACTTTTGTGGATAAATAAGGCGCGCCGCCTGGAATTTCTTTATTTGACAAATGCAGCAGGGGGAAAGTGGCATGAAATTGTGTCCCTCTGTGCCTCAGTGCCGCCGGAGGTGATCGGCGAGTTCGCCACGCGCGGCTGGCTGATCGGACTCATCAGCGCCATCATGCTGCTGATGCTGATACTGCTCGTCCTCTGCCTCATCAAACGCAGCAAGGGTGGCAAATACGCAGGCAAGTCAGACGCTCGCGTGAAAATCGCCGCGCTCGCCTGCCCTTTCTTAATTTTTTTCCCGCACGCAAAAAAAATGACGACGACTTTCCGCCCCACAGTGAAGGACAAAGAGGACAAGGAGGCGGACTCCGAGGCCCGGCCGATGAAGGAGGAAGCCTTTGGAGAGTACAGGTGGGTCCTCGCTCAGCACGGATCAACAGATGTAACCTGGAAATGACACGCTTGTTTCCGCCATCCCTGTAACTATGGAAACATGATTAGTTCTCATCAAGTCCTCACATACCCGGAACATTTTGGCTGTCTCAGCCATAAGCACGGTGCCAGTGGTGGTTTCTACAACGTGCACAGGAACAAGCTACACCCTCAAACAGACTTTTTATTTATGCTGTAGCTGGTCCTTAACTTAAAGAAGAACTTTTTCAAGGTGAGCTGCAACGGGCAACCGCCCACCGCGGCATCGTTTTAGAGGGAAACCGGATTTGCCACATTTGACTTTCTCTTCTCAATAAAACAGCTTTGCGCTGCCATGCTTCCCAGCTCTCTTTCCCCCTCATCTCACTGTTTTCTCACTTTCTCGCATTAACGCTGCTCCTGCAGATCCCTGGACAGGTGAGGAAGTTGCTCCACCTCTTCAGCTCTTAGACGCATGCCTGTGGTTGTGTTTTTCTGATATAACTGTAACTTGACTGAGACATTTTCATATTGTTTTTCCGGCATGCTAATGGCAAATACAAGAGGGGCTCTACCCCCGATAGACATGATTTGACTTTTTATGAATTATTTTTGATATCCTCTAAATACAACCTAGCTATTGTTCTTTTTTGGTGTTGCCTGTGGCTCATTTCAATTCCTACTGAAAACACATGCGTAGTAAACATTTGTCAAAATCTAAACGCAGTTGTTTTTTTCCGGAACAACGAGCATCACTCGAGCTACATTTTAGCATTAAGTAGTTTTTAATTCGGACGCTTCTTGAGGTTTTTGAGTGATACAACTGTATGACTCTGTAGATGCTGAAATGAGAGTTTTAAGAATTTTCTAGACTGCCTGTCAAGCTTTTTTTTTTTTAATACTTCCGCAAAAGAATGGGCACAAAATTAGAAAACGGAGAAGCCGCTCTCTTGCATTCTAACGCGCTTCCCGCGGCGGCCGCCTGACGTTTGTTTCCCCTCCGTGTGGTCTTGCAGTGATCCCGATGAAAAGCGCTCGGACAGCCAGCCGTCGCTGTGCGGCGACAGCAAGCTGGGCAGCGACGACTCTCTGGCCGAGTACGGAGACAGCGTGGACATCCAGTTCAACGAGGACGGCTCCTTCATTGGCCAGTACAGCGGCCGCGGGCCCGTTCCCCACGGCAACGGGAGCTCCGGTCCCACCTCCCCTGTTAACGCAGTCCCGCCTCCCCCCATTGCTCCATCCATGTCGACCATCTTGAACCGGCCCAGCTAAATACACACACGCACACACACACACATACACATACACACACACACACACACACGCACACACACACACACACACACACACACTACGAAACAGAAAACACATGCTTTGACATACATGCCTGACTCCACTGCCTGTAACACACACAAACACACACACACACACACACATTCTCAATACATTCCGCAGGTTTATGCAGTGAAGCTGTTTACAGGATGTCTCGCCTTTTCTACTGCAAGTTTACACACACACTCACACACACACACACGCGCACACACGCAACCAAAATCCAATCAGAACCCTCTTTACTATAAGAAAGAACGACAGAGGGAGAAAGATGATGGCTGATGGGATTCATCTCGACCAAAATGTCTCATGTCACTGAATCTTTTTTTTCTCTTTTTTTTACAGTTTTACTGGTAAAAATGTTGCATTTCTTCCGTCGATCTCCGTCATCACCTGAGTGTGTCTGTGGCCATGCTGTTTGTCGGTTTTGTGCGCGTGCGTGCCGGGGTGGGGGCGGGGTGGCGACGCAGCCGTCCGCCGATGCCCCAGCTGCCACGAGACCCGAGAGGCGCGCCCGCCCGGAGGCGTGCCGACCGCGATTTAGCCGAGAGCGCGACTGTTACGGCGAGCCTCCGGACTGTTCATGAGAAACGTTGCCTTAAAGTGAGTCCAGCCCAGCCTCCTCTTCTCTCTGTGTGTCCATCATCCATTCGTCCTCGCGAGCCGTTTTCTTTTTCCACCTCATCATCCTGTTTTGCTCGGCGGCAGACAGGAAGACACTCTTATGCACACACACGCGCGCACACACACACGGACACATACACAATGCATACATAGAATGGAGGTTTATGGAAGCGCCGGTCCTCTCTAGCGGAACCGTACGGGACCCTCTGAGGGACAGAGAGCAGATGGAGGAGGAGGACGGAATAGCGAGGAGGAGGAGGAGGACAAGAGAATCTGATGTATCGTTCTCTGAATGTAAATAGAACCTTATGATTGTCAATTTTTAATTTTCATTGCTTCTTTTTATAAGATGATGAAACTCATTTTTCGTAAAAGTTTGGGTATCTTTTTTTTTTTTCTTGGTTCTTTGTTTTTTTGCACTTTGGCACTGCTCCACTGACCTGCTGCAGCGTCATATCATATGACCCCGCCCACCGCCGTCCCCTCTTAGGTTAATCTTTTCCTCTCGTGTCACTTAGTAGATCAGAGACATTTAGAGAAGACTAGAATCATAGCGAGAGCAGCCGCCCCTCCCTCCATCGACTTTCTTTTTAGCGCCCTAGAGATGCGGCAGATAATATTGATCGTCAAGAAGTCATGTCACAAGCATTTATACTGCGAAGCGGCGCTGCTCTAATGGACGCGATGCTTTGATCGTCCCCCCGCAGTGCTGGATGGACCGATATCAGGAATCAATGGAAACACTTAATAGGATTTATTTCGCTGCGCTGTTGCTCCTTGTGGCTCCGCTGGGCCAGACAACCTCGACGCCACAACGGACGTGGCAAAGGATGGCGAGGCGGCGGGGCTCCGGTTTGCTCCACGTGTCCTTCGCGCAGAGCGGCGCCTCTCGCGTGGGCGCCGGGGCTCATCTGTAGCCATCAAGGAATCACGTGAAGAGGGCAAAACCAAATGGGAACGCTGTCCACTTATGCTCCACCGGGGTGCCGTCCTTGCCGATGGACCCTGGTGGGGGGGTCACCGTGAAACTTCCAGGTTTCATAAGTATTTCTAAAGGCGCGTGAATGGTCCAAACCTGCAATAGCCCCTGGCTGAAGGGTCCTCCACCTTTTCCACATGTCCGTGTTTATGTCTGCAGTAGCTCTGTTGCAGTCATGCACTGTATGGATGGTACCCCCCCCATTCCAGCAGGTGGCGGTGGATGAAGGGGTGGACCGGCGAATCTCACGCAACCACCACCTTGAATTATGTTTACTTATGCTTCCTCCTCCTGCGACATGGAAATTATCCCCTCTCCACCACAACGAAGGATATGCCAGTCCCCTAAACGCACCTGGAAAAGTGGGGGTATGAAGGTTTTTAATCAAGTTATGTATAAATGCTTCTCATAAGTAGCTGACACTGCTTGTGATTACTGCGAAAGCGAGAAAGACTTCTCTCACGGGTCCTCTGAAACTCACTTCTTTCTGTCACAAGTGAGGGAGACGAGGAGACACGTTAGCGTCCACAGGTGTCCAGCATTAGCGTGTGAAGTTTTATGGTGCCTCAAGCGCCACCTACTGGACTGGAGTGCGGCTCTGAGCGCGCGCATTCACTTACTGTGTGTTTCCTTTGGCCGCGCCGCTGACGTCCGTGCAGGCGCCTGGCAGACATGGACGGACATCGGCGTCACCGTATCATTGTGCAAAGTGAATTGGCATTACGGGTATTATCAAAGTGCCCTGAAGTGACGAGCCACTGGATCCTGAAAGTTCAAATTACATCATTTTATTACCCAGGTCCCGGACAGCAGATCGTTCATTGTTCGTTTTCTGAAATTTTTTTTTCTACTTTATTTTTTTGTCCTCAGCAGCATTGACTTCTCAATGCCAAAGTCGCTTAAAATGACCCTCTAAGAAGAAGCAGCCTTGTGATAGGTTGACAGGATTTCTGTTCTGAGCTGACCAAGGACCCCCCCCTCCCCCCACTCCACCGCCGTCTTCGTGTGACCATCAACCAAACTCGCCAATCCGACATGAACTTCTGCAGTGTGGAAAATCGCTTTGTTCCGTTACTTGTGTACAACCTGAACATGTTGCCTTGTTGAACGTCCCCTCGCCGTCTCTCTGCTCCGACTCGGCCTGTCGGTCAGTCTGTCCGTCTGTCAGCCTTTTTTGGGTTTTTTTGGTTTTTTAAATACATTTAGACACGTTTGGAGGGGAGGAGGGGGGGGGGAACCCACAAATTAAAAAAAACTATTTAAAAAAACGAAAAAAGACAAAAAAAAATTGAGGTATAAATAATGACAACAGTGCTACTATCAGTGAGGATGACACGTCAGTATTGTCATCGATGTGGCGATGATCTCAGTTACAGTGAAATGAATCAGTATCACAGGATCTAAGCAGGAAGGTGGGGGTGGGGTTTGGGGGGGAGGGGGCTGTACCGCGATGTCCAGGTGTGCTGACTTTGTACCTGCTTGTTGCATTGTGTGCTGTTCTGTATCCGACAAACTAACCCCAGACTGTCAACTAATAAATAAACATGGCATATCCTGAGCAGAGTGGGGCTGCTGGCGCTTTTCTGTGTTGCTGTTTGGCGAGCGGACGGAGAACAGTCAGTCAAATATCGAGCCATGTCCCTCCACCAGCCAGTTGGGGTTCCTGAGGAGCATGCGTGTGAGTGCTGTTGCAAAAGTGATGCAAAAAAAAAAAAGGGTAGAGAAAAGCTCGAATGACGCGCCAAAACATCTAGAATATTATTTAAAAGCAGAAAACATCTGGTTTGTGACTGCGTTCACGTGTCGTCACTTCCTCGTGGCATCCAATTGTCATTATTGGTGCGTGGGTTATGCCAAAAAATAAAAAATTTAAAAAAGCACAGTCAGTGACCTTTACGTTTCATCCTCGATTCCAAGTGGACGTCGGTTTCACATCTGAAGAAGCTCCCTCCAGACGTCCTTTATGTGTTTGCGTTCGGCTTTACAGTAAAGTTGACCTTTGCAATTTAATCACTGTAGACATTCTGGTGAAAGTTTGTCATAATCAGCCGGTGACATAGATTTATCATGGCCCAAATCCTGTTTTGCAAGGTCATGGCGACCGTGACTACCTAAATCTAATCATTACATCCCTGAGCCCAGGTGGTCGCTCGTGCCAAATTTCCTGGCATTCCTGAGACGTTGCACAGACCTGAGGTCACGGTGACTCTGACCAAAACCTAATCGGTTCATTCCTGAGCTCGGGTGGACGCCTGTACCAAGTTTTTGAAGGCTTTCCCTCCACGGTTTGCCGAGATATTGCCAGTGCCGGGGCGCCGCAAAACCACTGACCGATTCACCTGCTCTCTCTCCCACACACTGTCTCCCCACAGCGGCGCGATGACGTCCTCCCATCTTTCTGGGATCTGCTGTCATGGTCCTGCAGCAGCGACCTGACCAACATCACGGACCGCAAATGACGTCTGCTGGTGACAGTAAACACTTAAAATAGAAAAAAAAACACCCACATTTTTCTTGTATAAAATAGATAAAAATGCAGTATTTCAATTTTAAAGGTAGTTGAGCAGCTTGAGTTGTCGCAAAGCATCTTCACCAAACCCTGGTGACCAGGAAGTGGACAGGCCACATATATAAGAAAAAAAGTAGTCATATACATATAGATGGGTGATGATCCCTGAGGAAGGTCAGAAGGAGAACTGTTCCAGATCCAACATCAGAATTGGGGGGGGAAGCAGGGGGGAGAAGTTGATCTAAAGCTGATGGTCCAACAAAGAAGAGCTCCAATAAAGAAGAAAAGGGAGGGGGGGGGCTACACAGCTACAAGGGACAGAAGCTGAAGACAGTTGGGGGTTAGAAAAACACAGCGGCCATTAACAGAGTAAACTGCGTGCTAAAATCCCATCAGCAGGACAAACCTGAACTACAAAACCTGGTATTGACAGATTAATAGAGACGGAACCAGCCCACCAAGCTGATCGCCGGATATGCGAAACTAATCAACGGCAAATAATGAGTTTTAAGTTTCAATTTAAAGATGTCAGCGGAGCCGGATTGTATATCTGCAGGGAGGTTATTCCAAAGGAGGCGGGGGGCATTGGAAAAGACCTTTTACACTCCTTTTCCTTACACATGTGGTATTACTTGCCATCCCCCGTGGATCAGGTCTCTCTAAGAGGATCTTCTCTCAAATTATGATGATAAGAAACTATGACGCCCACGCAGAAGCGATATAAGAAGCAAGAGGGCCTCACTCCTCCATTCAGACCAGTTCAATTTGATCTTACACCCATACAGTCAGTTTTCATTTTTATATTAATAATAACTATCTATAGAGCTCCTTTCAAAACAAAGTTACAAAGTGCTTTACAGTAAAACAATACAAATAAATATCCAGAGCAAAACAACAATATACAATAATAAAACACAAATACCGAAAGGCCATACGGTAAAAGTGAGTTTAAAGAGGAGATTTAAAAGATGACACGAGTTCCACAGCTGAGGGGCCCGAACAGCGAAGGCCCGGTCTCCTCTTGTTGCAAGATGTGATTTAGGAACCTCCAGATCTCGGGCCGCGATCGGGCTCGTAGGGAACCAGAAGTTCACAGACATACGCGTGTGCCAGGCCGCTCAAAGCTTTAAATACAAGCAGTGAAATCAATTTTAATACTGGTAAGCGGTGAAGGGCCGCAAGGACTGACGCGATGTGGCGTGATGTTGATGACTATCTCTAAGAATAAGACTGTACGATGGCGAGCAGCGACGGTCACATTACAGTTGAAAACCCGCCTCGATTGTAAATTAAAGGCGCCCCTCGGCACTTTCAGAAATACCTCGCTTTTGGCGACGCCTGTGGCCGGTTAGGTGAACTGCAGTCAGCGTCTGTCGCTCGCTGTCATGGGCGCGCACATTTATACAGCATCTGCATGTACATACAGTATATAAATATATACTGTGCGTATGTGCATATAACAATCGCATATATAATTTGTTGTATATATTATTAAGTTACATTATTATATGTATAAGTAATTTCATAAGCATGTTCATGCAACCTAATTATTAGCAACATCTGTCCCTTGCTTTATTTCCACTGCTTGTTTCTATTGGACACATTTTTTGGACAATATTTGGTCTAATATTTTTTTTGCGCCATTTAAAAGCTGAGCCGAATTAACCAATGGCAGCGTGTGTTTGCAGGGTGAACGTATCAAACTTTGAACGCTGCGTCTGTTTCCGAGCAGGGTCGTGGATCGTTGATGACGATGACGAGGCAGATCATGAAAGTAGGTCACACTGCGTGCAGTAGGTGTGTGTGTGTGCGCGCGCGCGCGCGCGTGTGATTTCACCGAGGTGGGTGTGACTTCTGGAGAAGGAAGAAGAGTCTTGACGTGACGTCACCGGGGCGTCACAGCCGTGATCATCTATTTTTTGGGGAGGAAACTTCCCTTAAAGCCACAGATGGCGCCCGCCGGTTTCGCTCGCTTACCGGAGGTGCGGCGGTGGGATGTGCCTTTAAGAGTTGTTGTGACAATTTCTAAACGGCACTCTTGTTATTTATTTATTTTTTTAACACACACACACACACACACACACACACACACACTCATGTACGCGCAGAGGGGAGCTCCTCGCAACATCAGCGTCGGGAGCCTCCCTCGGGCCGCTCTCCGGAGGACGTGGGCGCGGTGGATGATGGGAGCGATCATCCGCGCCGAGGACGTCCGCGCTCCGAGTGGGATGAGCCGCCAAACCTGGCGGACTGGTTCCTGCGACGCCGCCAACCCGGCGGGACGGCGAGCTGCGCTGCGGCACTCGGCGAGCTGAAGCCGCTCCGATCCGGCCGCCACATCGCCGCCTGCGCCGCACCGGGGGCCCGGGACCACACACACACACACGAACACACACACACGCACGCCAGCAACAGATGTGGAGGATGAAGGGCGCGACGACTACGCGAGACGACACCGGTCCACAGGGGGGCGCAGGGAGGACGCTCCGGTTCCAGCGGCCGCATGGTGAGTGACGGCAGCACACACACACACACACACACACACACACACATGCACACACGCAGTCTCCCTCTCTCTCCCTGGCGGACCACTGACGTTGGCATTACCAAACAACTTACTTATGTAACACGGACACTCGTGCCCGCGCATGGGCTCCCTTGACTTCATTCATGGGGCTGCGCGCGCGCGCGCACGCGCCGATCAAACGGATTGATCACGAGTCTTGATTGGCCCCGTGCGAATAAACGCCGCGAGGCGTCCGCGCGCTCCCCGCCCGGCAGCTTTTGAACGCATGCGGCGGAGCGCGTGCGTGGCGCAGGCGCGTGCGTGTCCTCAGTCAACGAGGAAGCAGGAGGGGGCATGGCTGCCCCGGGGCGGGGGTGGGGGGGTCCGGCGTGTATTTTGGGGGTGGTGGGGGGGTTGGGGGGCAGTTTTGTGACGAGCAGCGACCCACGTGGCTCCTGGGTGTCCGCGTGAAGACGCGAATGGAGTCGCAGACGAGCGCGCCTGCCGCGCGGCGGCCGCGGCGCGTGCGGTGCGAGAGCACAGGTGAGCTTTGAATCAAAACGGAGACGACTAACCCAACACAAACGCGCACACACACACACACGCACATACACATACACAAACACACACACTCTCTCTGTCTCCCTTCCCTCTCTCTCTCTGTCTCTCTCTCGCTCTCTCACACACACACTCCTAATATCTCTCACCTTACTCTGAACACACGCGCGCGCACGCATGACGCCGCATTACTCGCTTATAAAACAGCGCGCACGCCGCCTCCACTTTAAAGGGCCATTCCGCCCATTTCCACGCGGGAACGCTGCGCGTAGGGGGACGTGCAGAGCCTTGTGTCTGTGTGTGTGTGTGTGTGTGTGTGTGTGTGTGCGCGCGCAGACGCAGCTGCGTTGGTTCAGCTCTCAACCTTGATGAGTGAAACAGAATCAGAAAAAACTGCAACTCCCATTGTCATAACACCTCTTTTCAAAGTGAGGGCTGTAGAATCCATCCAGGAAGTGACATTTTCTGGGCGTCCTGATAGTTTGTCACCCAGGGGCCCGACTGTCATGGAGGTGGGCGGAGCTTGGAGAGCTTATCAGTGTTGCCATTTTGAAGAGCCGGGCCCCCGCGAACATTTCCAGGTGTATTTACAGTCATAATTCCCTCCCGATTGAAACTGATCCAGAGAAACTCAACATTCTGCAGGGAGGTCCGCGCCCCCAGAGCGGCGCCTTCTAATGGCAAACGGGTCGCACTCGTGTGGCCTCAGTACTCAGAGCGCCGCTGCCGCCATTCTAATCACTTAATACACTTTTGTGTTGCGTGACAAACAACCTGACTAACATCTTTTGTCTGACACATTGCTCATGCTCCTCTCAGGCAGTCAGCGACATAATTATAGACTCAAAATAACCTTTTTTTTTTTACAAATAACATGGAAAATAAAAGCGTCACATGAATAATATTAAGAAACACACACACACACACACATCGAGCGAAGCATCCTGCGTGCCTCTTTTGCGTTTGTCAGACTGCAGGCCCGACGCGGCGGGTCAAAGTGCAGGTTTGAGAGCAGCACTTTTACGATTGGTGGATGACGCGGGTGACCTCACTCTCGCTCACGTGACTCGCAGCTGGGCCCGGCCAATCAGGGGCTCCCACCGATCCCTCCGCAGCGAACCCGCGCAGGTGTGCCGGCTGACATCCGACGCCGTCTCCTCCCACGGTGACGTCGTGTGAGAAAGTTCAAAATCCGCACGCTCACCTGGGGTGCTCCTCTCTGTTTCAGCCTCACACACACACACGCGCGCGCGCACGCTGTCTCACACAGGCGGTTAAAAAGGC